>JAJMSE010000085.1:0-35542 GCA_030558305.1 Pichia phayaonensis
GTTCAACCTTCTTTCGTCCCCCGTTACTCCGCAGCCAGAAAAAAGAAAAAATCGCCTTTGGCCCTGCAGTTTTTCACCTGTTTCGTTCCCAATTACTCATTGCAGCTGTTTCTTTCTCTATTTGGCTGTTTGTTTCCTGTCTTCTTTCTTCTTCATCTCTTCTCTTCCCTCTTTCTTCCTCTCTGACCTCGTCTCAATACCATCCACTCGCTGCAATTCCTCTCATGGACCCCAGTTCCTCCACAATCCAAAATAACCAGGTGCCTCCTACCGATGACGCCTTGAAATTGGTCATTGTATGTGTCGGTCTACCTGCAAGGGGTAAATCGTACATAACTAAAAAACTACAGAGATATCTTAATTGGATGCAATACAACACAAAGATCTTTAATGTCGGTAACACGCGAAGACAGCTGAACATCTACATACCTAGCAAATACCCCATCCAAGGCCCAACTATCGATCATTCCACTCCAATGCTATCGCCGTCTCAAAGTATAGAATCCGATATGAACAATATTGTCACTAGCAGCGATAACATCTGTTCTCATGATTCAAACTTATTTGACCATTCCAATAAACAGAACTTCCAACTAAGAGAACAATGGGCAAAGGAAACATTGGATCATCTGTTAGATTATTTGTTATCAGATGATGGCAATGTCGGGATTTTTGACGCAACTAATACAACCAAGGCTCGGAGGAGATGGATTGTTGAAACTATTAATAAAAGAACTAAAGGTTTGGTGAAAATCTTATTCCTTGAATCTATATGTACAGATTTGGATTTGATAGAAAAAAATATTCACTTGAAATTAAGTGGACCGGATTATAAAAAAATGGACCCTGAAAAGGCCCTTAAAGATTTTAGAAATCGATTAATCAATTATGAAAAAGTTTATGAAACAATTGATGAAGATGAAGAGATTGAAAATGAAAAATTCGATATTCAATATGTGAAAATGATAAATGCTGGTAAAAAAGTCATTTCTTATAACATAAGTGGTTATCTGAGTTCTCAATGTGTCTTTTTTTTACTTAATTTTAATTTAACTGATCGACAGATTTGGCTTACACCTAATGGTGAATCTTTATTTAATGTTGAGAATAAACTCGGTGGTGATTCTCATTTAACTAAAAAGGGTATTCAATTTGCAAAAGCTTTACCAAAATTTATATCCAAAAAGAGGAAAGAATTTAAATTAAAACAATTGGATAAAGAATTCATTAATGATACAACAACTTTTAAAACCAATAAATCAAATAATTTAAACAACTTTAACATCTGGACTTCAACGTTAAAAAGAACAATCGAAACTGCTCATTATTTCCCAAGGGATGAATTTTATTTTAAAAGCTTTAAAATTTTAAATGATTTGGGCTGCGGTTCATTTGATTCAATTAATGAAAATGATTTTAGATATTTATATCCAAATGATTATTTAGAAAGTTTAGAAAATAAGTTGTCTTATAGATACCCTGGTACTGGTGGTGAATCCTATTTGGATGTTATAAGTAGATTAAGACCAATAATTACAGAATTAGAAAGATTAAAAGATCATGTTTTAATTATTTCCCATAGAGTCATAATTAGAGTTTTACTATGTTATTTTATGAATTTAAATAAAGAAATGTTAACCGAATTGGAAGTTCAACATAATTATATTTACTGTATCGAACCAAAACCTTATGGTTTAGATTTAAATATATGGCATTATGATGAGTTAACCGATATGTTCATTGAGGTCGATGTTGCTGAAATCATGAAAAGAAAACGTAATAGAGGCTCACATGTATTAGACGATGTTGAAAAATTAAGAAGACTCTTATTGAGACATCATGTCAATTATGATTCCGATGATCTTTTAAGTAGTCAAAATAGTATATTAACATCAGATAGTGAAGACGATGACGACTATGACGAGGAGGAGGATGGAAGTGATAGTGAGTCAGAAAGTCTTCTCGATTCAAATACAAATAGCAACTCTAGACCATCCATCCACTCTCCAAAAGCTCTGTTTGAAAGATCAGATTCCCAGGCTTATGAATTCATTAAATCTTCCTCCGTTGATTTGAAAACATTGAGTCCAACTTTAAGTGTCACTACAAACACAACATCCGGTAACAACAATCAAAAGTTGAAACAATCTTTAAGTGCTACAAGCATGGCAAGTATTGGTAGTATACCAAGTTGTACAAGTCTAACCAATTTAACAGGTTTAGTTGGTGTTTCAAATTTTAAAAGTCATTTAAAGGGAAGTTCATCAGATTTACGTGGACAGGCTATTCAAGCAGCCCAAGCAGCACAGGTTGCACAAGCAGTCCAAGGACATCATCATCTCCCACACCATCCTCACCATCCACGTCCAGCACATTTCCATATACCCGGAAATACAAATGAATTATCCCTTCCATCTTCAATTTCCTCAATTTCCTCAATTTCCTTATCCAGGAAAAGTTCAACTAAACATAATAAAAAACCAAGCATAGATTGGGATATATACGACCATTCGACAGAAAGGGAAGATTTGACAACTGCAACTAACGACCTGCCTAATGATACCTACATAAACAATAATTTAGCAACATCCGAATTAACCCCATCATCGTTCCATACACAGAATACTCTAAGTACTAATAGTAGTACAAATCTAATGAGATTAACTAAGCTAAATAGTGGCACTAGTAGTGGTACTAGTGCAAGCTATGAAGCGCATCCATCAATGCTTAGCTTGGATCAGGAAGTTGAACTGATCATGTCAAACAGTTTATTAATGAATAAACTCATTGATAAAATGAAGGAAAAATCTCGGGCTAATCTCACACAACCTAATAAATAGAACACCCTTCGAACAAATTAACCCCTGATATAATAATGTTTAGATTTTGTGTATTTCATCTTTTTTTTTTGCTCTTTTTATTTTGTGTAGATAATGTAATGAATAGAAATTTTTAAAATCAATAATTTAATTAAATGATGATATAGAAGCGAATCGTAATGTTAAATTTAATGCACACTAAGAGAAAAGTCACTATTATCTCCGCCCAACTTCCCCTTCCCCTCCCCCAAATAAAGAATGCATTGTCGATCAAATACAAACAGTGAGTCGTTTCAATCAACATCTTTTAAGTTCTTAAACACCATAGAATCCACGCTAAACGATGGCTTTAAAAAGACAAAAACAATTGATGATTTTACTTGTCAAAATATAGATACGTTTAAACCACCTGCTGTTTCAAGAACAATTCAAATAAGTGAATTATCAACTAACCAAGTCTATTCAAATTTAAATCTGGTGTCAAATGAAATCCTACATACACCGTGGAAGAAACAATTATACTATTTTCAAACCGTTCATGTTTCGATGTTAGCCTTACATAAAATGACAACGCATGCGATATCTGGTGGTTCAATTGAAATCATGGGCATGTTGTTAGGATATCATCATAAGAATGATTTGATCGTGCTAGATTGTTATCCATTGCCTGTTCAAGGTACCGAATCTAGAGTTAATCCACAGAATGATTCTTATGAATTCATGCTCGGATATTTGACTAAATTTCAACAGAGTGGTGTTAAAAGGGAACATATCTTGGGTTGGTATCATTCACATCCCAACTTTGGATGTTGGTTAAGTGGAATTGATGTTCAAACTCAAAAATTACATCAAGGTTTTGAAGATCCGTATGTTGCGATTGTCATTGATCCAATCAAAAGTTTGAAAGATGGGATTATTGATATTGGTGCATTTCGAACTTTTTATGATTCTCATAAAAATAATATCGTTAATGATGTTGATGATTCAATGGGTTGGCATTCAAATGAATATTACCCCTTGAATGTTAAAATGTTTGTAACAGAGTTGGACAAAATAATATTAAATAACTTAAATCTAAATAATGTCAAATATTCACAGTTGGTAGTTAAAGAAAATAACTCAAAAGATGAATTGCTGAAAAGCGATAATCAGCTGGATTGGAACTCAGAGTATTATTCAATTTTAACTTGGAAAAAATTGAATAGTTTGGTATCTCAAGTTTCTATTGATTTGGATAAAAATTCTGACGTTAATAATGATGGTAACGTGGATACTCGTAAAAACTCCATTCGTGGTGCAGATATGAGATATACACAAAATAACTGTATTGAATCAACAGTTGAGTTCAAATCACAAAATTTAACCATGACATCAACAAATTCAAATTTAAACATATCAGATAACTCAAAACTTGATACTTTGAATGCAGATATTACTAAAACCGGTGTTGAAATGGATATCATTTCTACTAATGAAGCTAAAAATTTGTTGATAAGAGATATCCAACGTAAGCTTTTCAGCTAAATACAAATTAATTTGAGGTAATTCTACTAGACTAGACTATTCGAATGAAAAGAATTATTAACAGAGTACTTAGCGTCCAGCTCTCTTTCGTTTCGAATATTCTACACAATAAAAGTTATGAATGGTGAATAGTTTAGGTTAATTCAGCAATGCATCCTACAACCACAGTTCTGGGTAAGAAATTTATGTCCTGAGGGGGCTCAACTGTGTAGAGTTTGAAGTTTTTCAAAAAGCGTAAGGTTTTTCATTGTCAATGACAGGTGAAATTAATGAATTAAACGCAACAACTAAATTAAAAATTGATGTGGACTGCTAGAAAGCTTTCCACATGTAGAAACAAGGCTTCAAATAAAAAACAGTGTAAATAATAGTATAGAATATATCATTTGATAATTATGTCTTCAAAATTATTTTGGACCAATTTTTATGGAAAAATTTATAGATGGGTGTATCCCACAATTTTAAACTCAACAGTTTTATTTCTTATTATATGGATGAAAACACCACCAGTGTTTAAAATTTCCAAAGTAGGTAATAATTTGGCAATCGTTAGAAGTGTTGGAATAAAATCCAACAAATTATCATCGGACGTATATTTGAACAAAGGAAAGGCATTTAACTCAGCTACCTGTGAGATCACAGGATCATTGTTGATGACTTTTGACGTAATAGATTCTGAAATTTTTCTAAGACCAAATATATCTCTGATACATAATGTTTTTAAACCCTTCACTTTTTTTATCCAATAAAATATTGGATAATCAGGTAACATGTTGTCCTCATCGATTTGCCTTTTTAAACAACTGCCGATATTGCTACTATCTAATTCCAAGTATGTAAGTTGTGAGGAAGTTTGCTTGTTTCGAAAAAACGGAGATGAATAAATCAAACAGGATAACAAACTTTTGTTCAATGTATCAGTTGAAAAATGTTCATGAATTTTAAACTTTTTCATATTTGGCATGCTTGAAATACTCTTGAAAACATTGACAAAAGTTCTAATGTTAATTGCTGTTAGTGGAGACTCGCCTGCATATACATGGAGGTCAAATACTTCAAGTTTTTCTATGGAAGAATTGGAAAAGGTCTCAAGGAATTTTATATCACCACCAGTTGATTTTATAGCAATTGAAATAGATTTTAAATTTGTCACATGTGTAAACCTTGGCAAAATTTCTATACTTTCGGCATTTCTGATTGTAATGCTTGATAAGTTTTCAAAGTAATCTGTAGTAGACGTTAGGTTTTTAGGGAAATTGCAAGATATCTCTAAATCTTGGAAATTATTACCAGTGAAAATTGAAGTTTCCATTAGGCACTTAATTTGGAGAGATTTTAAATTGTAATTTTTGGCCTCTTTCTCCATGGTTTGTTGAATGGATAAGTTTGGAAATTCTTTCATTGAACAACTGTTACAGATAAATTCAGGGGCGTTTGGTTTTCTATAACTGTCAGAATCCGAATACACAGCAATATTACAGATCTTGCAATCACTATATTGGATTCTGCGCACACTGGGTTCTGCAATGATGCGGCTGGTATAAACAGACCGATATGTTTTAGGGTTCATAAAACTAGAATATTCGTTGGTAACTAAACTGATATCTCCAAACGCTTTCAAAATCAAATATGATAGTCCATTATAGAAGAATATTTTCTCTAATTGCCCTAAATTTTCGAATAGATCTAATAATACTCCAATAGATCTTCTATATTCACAGTCAATTGTCAATGATTTCACATATCTAATTTGTTCCGGATTTTCCTCAAAATAATCAACCAAGTAAGAGACTTTCTTAGAATTAACTTGTATGCAATCACTGCTATCTGGACTGTTATAAAGCCATTTGTCTGAAGCTAATTTGTGTGTGGAATCATAAACGTAGATATCGGTGATACCAATACCATGAATTGAATTGTAAAAATGTGAACATGTTTTTTTCAATGCATATATACTTTTCCAACCTAACAAAGGTATAATCAACGTTAAAACATCTACTGGACAATCTTGAAATTTCTGTTGTTGCATACTATAGCTGTCTTGTTGATAAAAGCCAAAGATAAACATAGTGAATAATTGCCAGAAAAAATGTGGAATAACTTAAAAGGGTTAGCTATGAGGAATTTTAACTTTCTCTAACAGAACAATCTTATCAAAGGGGGCGGATAAAGCCACAAACCAAAAATAAGTGCTGAATCGTAGGGATAGGCAAATTGACTATATCAAAAAGGGAAACCAAATTACGTATTCATTCTATGCCAACTACAGATGTTATATGTGATTAGTGATAATGGCAATCGTCAAGAAAGTATTCTTTGTAAAGCTTCCAAACGATTGTTCTGTTACTTATTATAACCAACTCTTTACGTATAATATAAAGCAGATAAACACCATCGTAGTTCACAATGTAAAAACTAAATACTGGTTTACGAGATTACGAATTTACTCTATCCCTTTTCTAATTCATAAAGTGTTTTGTCCCTTCTTATACAGGCCCGCAAAACTGTGCAAAGTTGATTAGACATTTTAGTTTAAAACCCATCTTCTTATTTTTACCCCTTGCGATTACAAATGATCTGTTAAACCGAAAGGCTAAAAAAAATTGTTACGGTTATTAATTAAAAATGAAACAAACGAAAAAATAAGGTTTGTATAACAAATCCTGCTTCTTTGAACCGTGCAGTCTCATCAACATTGCTTGCAAACGTAAAGTTTGTTTAATAGCAACAGGAGCAGTGTCTCTTTTTATGAGGAATTAAAAAAAACTACAAATTTCACAACTATCTTATCGCCGAGGCTCAGACCCAAAAAAATTGATCTGTGTGAAATTAGTGGTATTAAACAGTATTTTAGAACTTGTTTTGGTCGTTATATTTTATCAACAGTCATTATCTTTAGGTAGCTGCAGTTTAAGTGAAGTGCTGCTAAAATTTTATTTGCTCATAAACTAAAAATTGGCTTGATATCTAATAGCTTAATCTAGGATTTCATCTAGTGCTTTTAATTGGTCTATGGAGTGGGATGGAACGGCTGGATGCTGGATTAATGGTTGCAAATAATTAGGAGTGTGCATACGTAAAAATTGATTTATCTATAGTATGAACTATCTATTATGTATTACCATGTGATCTTTTCTCCAATTGACAATTGTTGATATCATCATGGGCAATGCTAACGTTGGTAGCACCGGTTTTTTATGAAACATAAATTATTAATTCAAATCCTTGCCGATATTCCGTTTGAAATCCAAAGTAATATTTGGACAAAAATCATATTTGAAAATTTAAACTTGTTTGAGATATTAGACCTTATCGGATTATATGATGATTTAGATTATATTATATTTTCGTATTTTTCATCGAATTATTTTATTATTTCAAGATACATGAATAATAAATAATACGCAATTGAGAATTTCCAATGTTTTCGGTAAAATATTAATCATTTCTTCGACCTTTGAAAAGTTATTACATCTCTTATTGAATAAAAAAATAAGCATTCAAAGATTGGTTTTTGAAAGAGAAGTCAATGAAGTCATAGAATTAAATGAAGATATTGGGACGCTTTTATATTACACTACTAATGTATGTTTTGTATTTTACCAATAATTACTTGAGCTCCAAGATTGGAGTCTGGAATTCTTATCCAAAATTGAATATTTATCATTATCTGCATCTGATGATATTACAAAAATGAAGACCAACGAATTGAAAAATTTAACACATGTAGTGTTGAATATCTATGAGTATCCACCAAACATAAAATATGTTTCCAAAATTGTTTCATACATTTTAAAACTAAAAAAGCTGGAATATTTTGATATCAAGCTTGTCATAGAAAAAGCGTTTGAACTACCTTATTGTTTAATAGACACCTTAAATAAATTGAGAGCAAAGAATGTGTACAGTTCAATCTAAATGTTAGATAATGATTTGACATATAAGAATATGAGTTTTAATTGGATTGATGAAAGACTTGATCCTGTATGCCGATATGTTACAAATTTTGCAATGACCTTAGATTCTAAGGCAAGCATTGAATTTCAAATTTTAAATAATTATATTAGACTAGAAAATTTGAAAATATCGGTTAATTATTCATTGCACAAATCGGGTACTTTTAGTTTGAGGAGCCGGAGATTGAAATGTTTAGAGCTTAATTATTTTGATAAACAACTAAAATATTCCGTCAAGAATTTGAAAAATTTAGAAAAAATAACCATATCATCAAGTGATATTAATACAAAAATAATTAATGAATTTCCCAAAAAATTGAATGAACAAAAAATAATTGATTGCTCGTTTGATACTGATACAATTTTTAATCTTCCAGAGGGTTTAAGAATATTCGAATATTCTGCTAGTAACAGAGTTCATCATTTTCCAAACATTTATAACATTAATAGGTTAAAAAATTTACAACAATTAAAATTAACCGTATCAAATTTATTACCTCAATCTTTCATTGATCAAATACCAACTAGTGTAAAAAATATAAGCATTCAGTGTACAGCATTTGAAAATAATATTGATTGGAATGCAATGAATTTTTCAAATTTAAAAAACGTATTAAAATTCGAAATAATTGGAACTGTATCTGAATATGGCTTATTTCTTTTACCTATGAACATTGATTACTTAAATTTTAAGCTCAATTTTTTAATTTTAAAAAATAAATTACCCTTTCTAATAAAAAGGCTTGATATTACATTTCGAAATTCACAATCTTCAATATCTTTAATTATGAATAATATTAAGAAAAATTCAAAATACTTGGAACATTTAATTATAAGAAGTGCAAGATCAAATTTTGATTTAACAAGATTAAAATATGGTAATTTAAAAATAATGAACCTCTTTATTGATCGAGGACTTCTTAATTCAAAGCACTGATTAAAATTGGAAATATACCGGAATCATTAATCAAATTTGAAATTAATTCAAATAAAGTTGAAACTGTATTAGTGGCACCAAGAAAAGAAATCAAACAGAGTAAATTAAGCAAAATTGGAATTTTAAATGGTATTACACAACTGAAACAACATGAAGTTCCTAAGGTTAATTTGGAAGTTGGACTCGGTAAACTTAAGATTGATAATGTTGGTAATAAAATGAAAAATGAAAATAACAAGACTTAATTGAAAATTAAAAGTTTGTTGAAGCGTAAATAATATAGTGTATATTATACATAAAAAAAATAAAAGGGATAGATATAAAATATTAAATGTGTAAGAACAATAAAAAAAATAGAACTATTGATTATCTTCAGTCGATTTCTCCTTTTTTTCTTCTTCTTCTTGGAACCGACGGATTTGATCTTTGGAGTCCTGAGCAGCACGTACTAAATTTTGGAAAGTCGAAGCTAATTCTTTACTCTTTAAACGTTTCAGTTCTTCTGCTTTGAGACTTGCTGAAGAAATTGATTGTTGAGAATCGACTGAAGAAGCTTTAGTGCTTTGATCATCATCATCCTTTAAATTATTGAAAGATTTTAAAATTTGAGAATCCTGAGAATTACCACAGAATACATAATCTTCTGAATCATCTTCGTCGTCAACAGAGCTAGTAGTTGAAGCAGCACGTAATTGCCTTAATTTTTCTAATTTATTCTTCATTATAACCAATCTAACAGCTCTACGTAATCTAACATGAGCATTGAAACCTTCTTGGATATTAGAAATAATGTTCTTGTCAGCAACATTAGCGGTTTTGTTAAGATGGTTTTGAATCCATGGGTGGTTTAATAAATCTTTTGCAGAAGGCCTTCTTCTATTATCAATATCTAAAGATTTTATGATAAAATCTTTTGCATCTTCAGAAATACCAGACCAATATTTTTCATGAAAGACAACAAAATTATTTGTTCTAACTTCATCCAAGAAATCTTGAGGATTTTGTGCTCTGATTGGTGAATAACCACCAATTAAAGTATAAGCAACAACACCTAAAGACCAAATATCACAACTTAGAGTATAGCCGTCTCTACCTAATCCATATAAATCACCGTAACCTTCACCGGCATAAATTTCAGGTGCAATATATCCGAAAGAGCCTGCAACTCCTGTTAACTTCTCACTTGAATTGACATTAACTTGTTTTGATACACCGAAATCTGCTAAAACAATTGGTGAATATTCATCCATGGATAAGTATAAAACATTTTCAGGTTTAATGTCCCTATGAGCAATGCCCATACCATGAAGATAAGAAATTGCATCAAGCATTTGATAGATTATATCACAAGCATCATATTCAGTAAATGAAGTTTTCTGTACTAATCTATCAAACAATTCACCACCTGTAGCCAATTGGGTGACAATATAAAAATTATGTTTAGTTTGGAAAGAATCGATTAGTTCAACAATGTGAGGATGTTTAAGTGACCCCAACAAGTTAATTTCACGTTCAACAACTTCAAGATGACCATGTAATCTTGATTTAAGAATAATTTTAATTGCAACTTCCCTACCGGTTGGTTTTTGAATAGCTTTTCTAACTGTACCAAATGATCCAGCACCTAGAGTGTTCAGGAATTCGTACTCTTTCTTCTTGGAAATAGCAGAAAGAGATTCGGTACAACGATTAACAAAATCTGGGAGACCCATTCTGTGGTTATTGGATGTCAATGGGTATAATGTCGTGTGTTGTACTAATAAGATTAGCCAGATAAAGACCCAGTCCCAAGGTAACAATCAGGAGAAAAAAAACAAAAAATCATCTTGTTCTAATTTTATGACATTTCGGAACGAAACAAAAACGTCAAAATCGATTTCATCTGGTTCGGGAGTGGCAAAAATAATCAAAGAAACGGAAAGAATTGAAATAAACGAAATGAATTAACCAAGGGCAAGGATGGCATTTGAACACAAAATACAGGGTTTCAAATATGTTCGTAAATTGGAAGACGATCCGTTGACCAAGAAGGTGGTTCTCCTTGGCCAGATCGATAACCAAGACGCCATTCTAACACTGGAAAAAACTGGGTTTGGTGATGTTAGCAAACCAGAGGATTATCTTGTACAAGTCCGTGAAATTGCCAGCAATGATGTCTACCATTGGGGACAAACCGTGGTCAAACAGGATCTAGAGTTGAGTCCTGGGTGTAAGTATAACCTTATTTACCCTGCAACTGAAACCCATATACAAAAGTACGAAAAGTCAATGTTTTATATGATTAGAGAAACGCCAGAAGCTTATGAAAAAATTGTTCAACCATACATTGAAACTATGAAAGGTGACCGGCTACAATGGGTTAAAAATATCTTGTACAATGGAGCAGAAGCAGATCGTGTTCTGTTTAAAAATGATGATTATATCATTTTGCCAGATATGAAATGGGATGGTAAAGATGTCAATACATTATACTGTTGTTGTATTGTATATGATAATACTCTTGGTTCAATTAGAGACTTAGATGAAAGACATATTGCAGTTTTAGAAAGAATTCAAAATAGTATTCTCAAAGAACTTCCAAGAATATATGCAGATAGTGGTCTTCGTAGAGACAACTTAAGATTGTTTTTCCATTATCAACCTTCTTATTATCATTTACATATCCATGTTGTCAATTCCAATTTCTTTGGATTGGCAAATTCGATGCTCATTGGAAAAGCTGTCCTTTTAGACGAAGTGATCGACAATCTCCAGTTCCTGGGGGCTAAAGGCTATAAACAAAAGGTAATTAATTACCAATTAAAGGAGACACATGCTCTTTGGGAATTGGGTCTTAAAGACTATGCGCAATGAGCGTGATATATGTATATAGATTATCTATAAACAACTTGTAATTTACTAATTGTTAAACGAAACAAAGAGAGCGGTGACATGTTTTCGTCATTTGAAGATCTGTTGAGTTGGATCGTTCTTTCTATTCTTATTGTTTTTTTGTGTGCAGCTAGATAATAACTATATGTGGAAGAAAGGCTACCACCAACCGATAGGGGTATGTTTACAGATGGTGGAATTGTTTGCGATTCAATTGCACGGCGTGTTTATGTCGCCGTATCACTTGAAACACATATCAAGATTATTATTTGATTATTTGACCAACGAAAATACTAACTTTTCATACTTTTTTTGATATTGAAGCAAGAGTATAGAAACTCTGGAGATTATTTATTCGATTCTGATTCATTTGACTATGAATCAGAAGTCCAAAACTCAGGGATTAACCAACAATTAGATTCGAAGTCAAACGGTCCACAATTATCACGTACACAAAGTGGATCATCTAGTAAAGGATTTTTTAAAGCAATTTCTGCATTAACTCATACAGACTTATCACCAAAGAAACAATCATCTGCACATCGAGCTAGACTAGACCGTTCAGAATATAGTCAATCAAATGTTGTTCATACGAAATCATTTTTTGAGCCAATTAGGGATAGTTCACGAGTGCGTTCAATGTCACCAGATCGTATGTCTATTGGTTCATTAAGATCAGCTAGATCCAGTAGTTCATTATCCATCTCAAGGACACATTCAAATACCTTATCTAAACTTGGTATAGCCAAATCAGCCCTAAAGAAAACTTCAGATAGTCCCTTTATTGATTCTGATGAAGATTGGGATGACTCATTAGATGAAGATTTTAAAGCTGCAAGAAACTTGGATAAAGATGGAAATGAGTTAGATTCAAGGTTAGAAGCTTTATCAATAAACGAACCAAAGGAAAAAATAGAATGTTTTGAAGGTGATGAAAATTATCCGTTTTTGAAAAAGAATTATCAAGAAATAATGAAGGACCCATTTTCGATTCTATCAATACAAAAACCATCACATGAAGAGGTTATTAAATATAATAAAATTGTTAAGGAATTAACAAAATCAATATTTGAGTTATCAGATCTGAAAAAACAAACATGGGGTGGTATACCATCATCATTACGTGCATTGGTTTGGCCGATTTTAGTTGGTTACTTCCCCATGAATAAAAGTACACGAAGTTCGGTTATTGATAGAAAACGTAAAGAATATACCAATAGTATAACGAGACTATTCCGATCTGAAAAGGATCAAAATATTTGGCATCAAATTAAAATTGATGTTTTACGTACAAATCCAAGTATTAAGTTGTACTCATTTGAGGCAACGCATAGATCTTTGGAAAGAATTCTTTATCTTTGGACAATTAGACATCCAGCAAGTGGTTATGTTCAAGGTATTAATGATTTGGTTACACCATTTTTTCATGTCTTTTTATCACAATATCTAACATCCGACATTAATATAAATGAATTTGATCCAAAATGTCTACCAAAAGAATTGCTAAATATAATTGAAGCTGATACATATTGGTGTTTTACAAAAGTTTTAGATACAATTCAAGATAATTTCATACATGAACAACCAGGCATTATAAGACAAATAACAGAATTAAAGAATTTAATTAAAAGAGATGAACCACAATTGAGTAAACATTTTGAAACGGAAAACTTGGATTTTATCCAATTTGCATTTCGATGGATGAATTGTATGTTGATGAGAGAGTTCAAATTAAATTTAATTATACGTATGTGGGATACATATTTAAGTGATTTTCCTATTGGATTTAGTCAGTTTCATATTTATGTTTGTTGTGCATTTTTAAGAAGGTTTAGTAGCCATTTAATGGAAATGGAATTTCAAGATATAATTATGTTTTTACAAGATCCAATTAAAACAGAAGATTGGACAGAAGACGATATTGAAATGATGTTAAGTGAAGCCTATGTTTGGCAATCACTTTACGAAAATGCATCCGCACATTTGAAGTAACTAAATAATTAAATTAATAAGTAATAAGTAAATTAGGGTAACTTTATAAACCTGCTTGTTCCTTTGCAGTTTGTAATAAATTGTGTAAGACCATAACAACGGTCATTGGACCTACTCCACCAGGAACTGGAGTAATTTTTGAAGCAATCTCAACACAAGAATTGAAATCGACATCACCAACCATTCTTTGACCAGATTTCTTGGTTAAATCTGGAATGTAATTGGTACCAACGTCAATTATAATACAACCTGGTTTAATATCTTCACCATTAATAAAGTTTGCCTTACCAACAGCTGAAACTATAACATCAGCATTTTTTAAAAAGAATTTAATTTGTTCGGGAGTTGACTTTGAGTGTAAAGTTGTAACAGTGGCACCTCTTTTTTCCAATAATTTAGCCATTGGACCACCAACAATGTCGGATCTACCACAAACAACGGCATTTTTACCGGTGAGTTCCACATTTTCATAATCTAACATATACATTATACCCTTTGGAGTACATGGTACGATTTTTAATTGGGAATTTTTCTTAAAGACTGCCGCAATGTTTAATTCGGAGAATCCGTCAACATCTTTTTCAACCTTAACTGCGTTGGTAATTGCTTCTTCATCCAATTGCTTTGGTAATGGTAACTGAACAAGAATACCATGAACTGATTTGTCATTGTTTAATGCATCTAGTTTTTCTAGCATTTCTGCTTGTGTGATAGCAGCATCATATTTTAATAACTCACCTTCAATGCCCGCTTCAGCACAGGATTTCAACTTCATACGAACATATGTTGAAGAATCAGGACGATCGCCAACTTGGATAATAACGATTTTTGGAATGAAGTCTGGGTGTGAGATTTTTAAGGACGCAATTTCGTCTTGAATTTTGGTTCTTAGTTCTTGGGAGATAGCCTTACCGTCAATTTTTTGTGCAGTCATGGTTGTTTTTTTGAAGAAAAGATGGATGAACAGACATCATCATGTGAAATTCAAACGTGAAATGTGAACTCATCAAATTTCATGAAAGGCGAGCAAGGTAATGAAAATTTGTCTCGGACAGGGAGGGCTCAGTTGCAATTCCTCGCCTTGTACTTCTCTCTCTCTTGGACACTGGCAACCCACTGGACGGAATTGGATTAACAGCATAGAATGATACTATGAATATCATGTAATCTGTGGATGGATATCGTTTCACAGTTTTGTGACAGCAATAAGACCAACTGTCCATCTTGAAAGGAAGCCCTTACATAACTCTCACAAGTACGACAATAAACACTGCCAAATTCATTAATGACACTCTTATTACATTGCTGAACCCATCCCTAGTCAACTGCTTTCCATATTAGACTGCTAAAGGCTTTGTACTATGCTATAGCTAACCATCATCCATTGACCCTATTCCCTCCTCATTCTACTTTCAGAAGGCTTCTCGGCGAACAGAAATTTTCATGTGGTGACACCATACACCCAACAAACCACACACATACCATGCCCACCACACTGTGTACATTTGTACTACATCGAATGGGTCTTCCCCGATGTCATATAAATAAATTCACAGACGGGACCAGATCTTCCAGCCATATGCTATCTTATAACCAATCCAAGTATCTCTATTGGTATCTGCAACTTTTCCACCTCAGTGCATAGGGGCAGGTTGTAACGTTTTTCTGGGAAAAAACAAAGGAGTCCATCATTTCTCCGATTTCCATTTTTTATTTTCTGACTCACGAGTTTTGCAAACCTAACCTCCATCCTGTCACTGGTATCTTTTAGAACCCACTTAAATACCGCAATGATTGCCCATCTACCGCTTAGCTTGTACTCTGTTATTTGGCATTAACTCCATGGTTTTATCTGTGTTTCCTTAGCGAATTTATCTAAGTTTAATGGAGCTGTTACTCCTATCTGTCATAGAACGTTCATCATACCAATATGACCTCTCTTCAATCTAGCATCGAGAGAAGTTCTCTCAGTCACTCCATCGCTGGTCCAAATTATAGTGACTCAAGCGAATCCTTAGATGATAGTCTGGAGCCAACTAAGATCCATGCGGAAAACCATAGGGATGTCATGAACGGTGATGAAGAAAACCAACTGCTTAAAATAGTTACTGTTAGCTCAGATGATTATACGATTCTCACCAAAAATGAACGGCTGGCACTTGCGTTGACACTTTCATTAATCGGTTTATGTTCATCAATTTCTATGCCAATTTATTGGACTGCATTAACCCAATTAGAACAAGATTTTCATACAACTGAAGCCCGTATTAATTATACTGTTACAGCATACTTATGTTTTCAAGCAGTTGCTCCAGTTTTCATTTCATCACTTACTGATATTTGGGGCAGAAGACCCGTTTTTTTAATATGTATTACTGGTGGTATTATAACCAACGTTGGATTAGCAGTTTCAAGAACCTATTGGTTGATCGTTTTTCTTCGGTGTGTTTTAGCAACATTTTTAGCACCATTAATTAGTATAGTTGCAGCATCTGTGGGTGATTTTACGACCAAAAGAAATAGAGGTGGTTTGACGGCAATTACCCAGGGATTTACATTAATTGGACAAGGTATTGCACCATTCTTGGGTGCAGTCATGGACACCGCTTGGGATTGGGAAGCAATTTTCTGGTTTTCGGCTGCATTTGAAGGTTTAATTTTGTTAATTGCTTTCTTATTCATACCTGAGACACATCGTGGATACGTCGGCGATTTAAGCGTACGTCCAAAAAGTATAATTCACAAAAGTCCGATTTTATACTATTTCAAAGATAGATTAGTTGATTATGATAGTGAAAAGATGGAAAAGGTAAAACATAAATACAATCCATGGGCTCCGCTGAAGTTGATTTTCAAAATTGATGTCTTCTATATTTTATTGCCAGCATCACTTATCTTTACACTTTGGACGATATCTCAAACTTCATTGTCTGTTCATCTTAGTAAAGATTATAAGTTACCTGTTTTACACGTTGGGTTATGTTTTTTTGCACCTGGATTGGCTTCTTTTTTTGGTACCCTGGCAATTGGTAAAGTTTTGGACTCCATATATGCAAAACAAAAGAAGAAATACAATATTAAATATCTTACTAATAACAATAGAGAAGATAAAAATGCAATCGAAGATATACCACCATTTAACATCATTAATGTTAGACTAGTTAGTATACCAGTTGCAAGTTTAATTACTTCTCTAGCATCAATTGTTTTTGGGTGGTGCTTGGAGTATAAGACCAATCTAGCCCCAATATTAATCATGAGTTTTACTCTCACAATGGGAGCCATGTGTCCATTAAATATTGCAGGTACGGTTTTGGTTGATATGTATCCACAGATTTCCGGTGGTGCAATAGCATTGAATAATCTGTTTAGATGTGGAATGAGTGCAATTTTTGTTTCATGTTTAGATAGAATGGAATCAAGTATGACCACCGGTGGAACCTATACGTTTATGGCGGGTCTTTCACTGATATTTACTAGTTTGATTATTATATTAATGAAAAAAAGTGAACAAATTTTGATCCGATCACAGACAAAAGAAATGGAAGAACAATGATTATATAACATCTTTTATGTAATGTGCTTAATTGTAATTGTAGAATTTATAGAATTTAGAGCTTCAAACTTATGGAAAACATTTAGTTCTATGTACGTAAAAGATCAAAAGAAAAAATGGGATTCAGACTGGTCCGGACCGCATGTTGCAAAATTACATGTTTGTTTTTGTTTTACCTTATTTACATATATTTTTATCCGATTTGGCCCTGGTATATGGTTGTGTTACATTTTACAACCATTTTAACCCTAGTAACAACTGTTTTGTGGATTCCAGTTATTCATCACTTAATATTAATGCAATCGAGTCTACCGTTTCAAGCATTTACAAGTTCGAGAGAAACTTCAAAGTTACAAATTAACAATATTGACCCACAGTTAAAGCATAATAGTGAGTTATTTAAATCAGAAACAAAAAGTTCAATTGTTTCAACAAAGCATGACGATACCCTGGTGAATGAGTATGATTTGGAAAATGAAAACGATATAAATACCTTTAAATTACTGACATTCAATACATGGGGTTTGAAATATGTCTCCAAATTTAGAAAGGAAAGATTAGTTGCAATTGCCGACAGGCTGGCTAAATCAAATGAAGGTGTAAAAGATTATGACATTATTGCATTACAAGAGATTTGGACATCAGAAGATTGGGAATATTTTGATAAAGTTTGTTCTGTTAAATATCCGTATCGTAGGTGGTTTTCAGCAGGTATTCTAACTGGTCCGGGATTGGCAGTTTTATCAAAATATCCAATTAAGAAAACTTTTTTATATAGATTCCCAATTAATGGAAGACCTTCGGCGTTTTGGAGAGGTGATTGGTACGTTGGTAAAAGTGTTGCAGTTACTATTTTGGTTTTACAAAATGGTTCAACAATTGCATTATTAAATTCACATATGCATGCACCATATGCAACTAAAGGTGATGCAGCATATGAAACTCATAGAGCATGTCAAGCATGGGAAATTGCAGTCATTGTTGAAGAATTAAAGGAAGCTGGCCATGCTGTTATTTTGGTTGGGGATTTAAATTCTAGGCCTGGTTCATTACAATATAATATTTTAGAAAAAGAAGCACGATTAAACGACAGTTGGGAATTATTAAATGGGAAAACAGATCTGCAATTAGTTAAAACGATGGACCCTTGGGAACAAATTATTAGAGCTGCAACAACATGTGATTCAATTTTAAATACTTGGAGATCAGATAGAAGATTGGATGAAGCATGTCGATTAGATTACGCATTAGTTGATAACAACATGTTAAGACCTATAAAAGCAAACGTTGAATTTACTGAAAAAATCCCAGGTATTGGATCATACTCTGATCATTTTGCATATACTGCAACTTTCAAACTAAATGAAAAAAAAATAGATCAAAATAATGAAACAATAGAAGACGGCAAAATATCATATGGCTCTAAAAATATAGATACTAATACTACTGCAGAAAATGATGAATTAATTAAAATGTATACTGATTTGAAAGCCTTAATCAGTAACTACATGGAAACTACGCTTAAATGGCAAAGAAAATGGAGAATGTGGCATTTTGTTGGATCAATGGTTGTTTCAATCGGGATAATGCCAGTTATAACCGTGGTTTCATTTACAGCACCATGGTCCTCCATTTTATTTTATACATTTGGATGTGTTGTATTTGCTACAGGTATAATTAATGGATTGATTTCGTTCTTGTTTGGACGTTATGAACTACGTAACATGCGTGAAGTTGTTTTCGAAGTGGATGATCGTATCCGTTTCTTGAAAGGTGCTAGTTAGAAATTATATGTTTTGTATTATTATTATTAGAAACTAATGATGTAACAGATGGAAGTCTACTGAATATTGTGGTGTCATAACTTCTCCTTGTACTGATACATCAAACCAACAACATAAAATTCGGAAAAAATCGAAAAACTCGAAAACCCCCCGAGAACTCGGATGGCGTGGTGGCTGATGAACGGGCATGCTCCGGTGGACTATCAACTTATCATTCCATGTAGAGACGATTGGTATCCATCTTACACATTACATTTGCAGAGGGGTCTGGACAGTGATATTAAGGAGTAAGGGTTGCAGTACGGTTCTTTAATCCTATATACACATATTAATATAACACACTTGAATACAAACAATGGATTCGGAGACAACTAAGAAATTAAATACAATTCCTGATATTCAACTACCCAGTGACAACGATGATAATTTAAACACAAAAGCTGACATCATTGAAAAGAAGAAACAAAATAGACGTAATATTGTCACAGATGTTCCCAAACTAGTTGTTAAACCTATAAAGGGTTTTGTTTCACACGCTGTAAAGCTGCCAATGAATGCTGAAAAGGGCGTTGTTAAACTGGCGAGATCAATTAGTAATTCCAAGAGTATAACTAGTGATGATGATGGTGATGAGGATGGTGATGATAATAAGGGTAATAGTACTAGTAATAAAGAGGCCATTAACCAAAGTCCAAGTAGTAGTCCTTATGAAAGGAATACCTTTGGCAATGTGAGTGATACAGATTCTTTGAACGACAATATTAGTGAAAGTCAGGATGAACCAAGTAAATTGAATAGATTAACTACTGTTGAAAAAATGCAGAGTATTGATAAGATCTTAAATGATGGTATTTTATCAAAAGGAAAGAAATTTGCTGTTGGTGATAATAAAGAAATCATTAACAATAATAAAGGATACAGTCCATTTAAATCATCAGAAACTGATAATGGAAAGGAGTTACTGGATTTGGGCTCGTCTTATGTTAAAGAAACTTCTCGTGTTTTAAGCACGGGTGCTAGAAGATTGACAACAAGTGGCTCTAAGACAATTAGAAGTACAATTACTACCATTAACCCAATTAGAAATGGTGAAAAAATTATAAACTCAACAGGATTAGTTATTACTAAACCAAAAGATAATGATAGTTTGACAGGAGCTTCTGCAATCCAAGGTATTTCAAGAAGTTTTGCAGAATATTTAACAGCTGCAAGTATGTATGCAGGTTTTCAAGATATTGAAGATCGAGATAATGAGGTTGAATCAATTAGAGATGATGTTAGAAATCATGAATCTTCTTCATCGTCTGCTTTATCCTGCCCCCCTGAAAATGAAAGGGACTTAACGGCTTTGGATAATGATGATCCGTCAATTCATGATAGTAGTGATACGGATAATGATCTTTATGAAAATGCAAAATTTGAAGATGAAAAATTTGATGGTAATGAATCTTTGGAAAGTTGTTCAACGGTAGCTGCTCCACATAGTGCAACCGAAACTATTCAACCAAATTTTTTAGGCATGAGACCCAACAGGACATTGTCTAAATTTGAGTTGTCTGTTGTTGATAAATTAGAAGAAAAAATGGGGGATCAAGAGAAAAAAGATTATTTGAAGAAAACAGCAATTGCAATTTCTAAAAAACTATACAAAGTTTTTGAAATTGATCTAACTGAAACCTTTATTTCTGATTATTCATGTTGGCTAATGGGTGATGTTTTGTTACAGGGACATATTTATATTACTAATATGCATCTTTTATTTTTTGCATATTTACCAAAAAGAAATAAAACTGAAATTGTTAAAAGTGGTGTGTTATTAATTAAATCATTTCACTCACTTAGAATGCATAGAAAGTGGGTTATTTTAAGAGATCACACATTTTCAGTATACTCTTCATCAACTGATCTTTATTTTCCAGAATTAGTTATTGATTTAAGAACTGCTTTGCGTGCAGAAACATATGGTATTTCAAAAGATAAAGATTTGCTTAATCCTGTTTGGATTAAAATTATAACTGAAAATAGAACACATTGGTTTCAGGCTGAAAATCATGATTCTGCAAAAGCTTGGGTCACTATTTTAAAGAAACATATTTTTTCTTCAAGAAATAAAGGTGACCAAGTTGCGATTAAAATTCCTTTGAAAAATATTATTGATCTTGAGTTAAACTCCGTTGTTGGTACGACCAAAAATTTAAGAATTAAGGTTATTGAAAATGCGGAGAGTTTTGCCATCGACGATTATTTTCTAATGTTTTTCGCCAATGGTGAAAAAGCTACTTCTGATATTAATGATGTTCTTCGGAAGGCTGATGTTCAATTGTCCAATTCATTCCATCTTGACTCAAAGGAGTTGAAAAATTCTGAGTTATTTAAATCAAGAATTGAAGAATTGAAAAAATCGTCTTCCATTGTCAGATCTACTAACTTAAAACCGAAAGAAAGAAAGAGAACCTTCAGAGAAATAAGAGATGCAATCTTATCATCGGATGATGATGATGATGATGATGATGATGATGATGATGATGATGATGATGATGATGACGATGGTGATGATGATGATGATGATGATAGATATGATGATCAAGATCTGGATGGTTATGGTCGTGGGCATATAAGTAATAATGAAAATAAAGCATTAAATTCAATTAGTCAGGTATTATCAACTGTTCCTGGTGGCTTGGGTGAGACGATTAAAAGCCCAACAAATATTTTGATTCCTCAAAGGTTTAGAAGTCGATCAAAAGGTGTGTATGAATCTTCTAATGTATCAAATTCTGATGCAAACCCCCCGTCGCCTGAAAAATCTGATAATGAAAACAGATGGTCCACAAAAGCTTTAGTCCAAGGTATTCAAAATTTAATGTTCTCAGGACCACCGTTACATTATGATGACAGTCTTGCTATTTCAAAAGAAGGAATTGATCCGTTTTTTGTTAAAAGTAAAAGAACAAGGGAATCTTGTCAAAAACGTTTTGTAAAAAGGTTTTCACTAAATGACTCTTCAAAATTATTAGCAACGTACCAACTATACCTCATGAAAGGCTTACCAAGTTATGGTAAATTATATATTGGTAGTAATGAAATTTGTTTTAGATCTACAATTGTTGGTTCCAATACTCTTATGATTTTGCCAATTTCAGACATTGAAAATGTTAACAAAGAAAGTGGCTTCAGATTTGGTTACTATGGTTTGGTTATGGTTATCAGAGGACATGAAGAGTTGTTTTTTGAGTTTTCATCTTCTGATGCAAGAGATGATTGCGAAGTTCAATTGATGAAAAGGCTTGATTTCTTTAAAAAATCATCCTTTATCGATTCCACTGATATGTCTAAAGAGGAAAGTGACCATTTTCAAGGCTCAAAATGTTTAGATGGTGCAAGGATTAAAATTTTTGAAGCTAAGCTTAATAACGAAACTGGTGTTAGCGTGCCAGTTATTGTTGAAGACCATCCATCTCAAGTTATTCGATTTAAGGCATGTAAAAGTTATAAATTTACATTATTAACCATTGGTTCAAGAGGTGATGTTCAACCTTATATCTCGTTAGGTAAGGCCCTTTTAAAGGAAGGTCACCGTGTGAAAATTGTCACACATGCTGAATTTAAGGATTGGGTCGTTAGCTACGGTATTGATTTTGGTCAAGTTGCGGGTGATCCATCCGAATTAATGGCATTAATGGTTTCAAATCCGTCAATTAACTATACGTTTCTTAAAGAAGCAAAAGCAAAATTTAGAAATTGGATTGATGACTTATTAATAACTTCATGGGAAGCATGTCAAGGTTGTGATGTTTTAATTGAATCACCTTCATCTATTGGTGGTATTCATATTGCTGAAAAATTGCAAATTCCTTATTTCAGGGCATTTACTATGCCATGGACAAGAACAAGAGCATATCCGCATGCATTTTTAGTTCCTGATCAAAAACTAGGCGGGGCCTATAATTACATGACACATGTTGCTTTTGAGA
Organism: Pichia phayaonensis; assembly: GCA_030558305.1. NCBI lineage: Eukaryota > Fungi > Ascomycota > Pichiomycetes > Pichiales > Pichiaceae > Pichia > Pichia phayaonensis. The sequence goes on from JAJMSE010000085.1 coordinate 23,414, forward strand.
ATGGTTATTGGAGAGGTACCTGTTATCAAATCAATAAATGGAGAGTTGAAACATTAAAATTAAATAAGACATCATTAGCTGCAATGCATCAAAATAATGTCCCATTTTTATATAATATCTCACCTGTTGTCTTTCCTCCATCTGTTGATTTTCCTGACTGGGTTAAAGTTACTGGTTATTGGTTTTTGGATGAATCAGAAAATTATACCGCGTCTGAACCATTATTGAATTTTATCAAGAAAGCAAGAGATGACGGTAAGAAATTAGTTTATATAGGATTTGGTTCAATCGTTGTCGAAGATCCAAAACAATTGACAAAAGATGTTGTTGATGCAGTATTAGAAAGTGATGTGAGATGTATCCTTAATAAGGGTTGGTCTGATAGATTGGGGGCAAAAGATAAGAATAAAGTTGAAATTGAATTACCTCAAGAAATTTTTAATTCTGGTAACGTTCCACATGATTGGTTATTCCCGCACATTGATGCAGCTGTACATCATGGAGGATCTGGTACCACTGGTGCATCTTTAAGGTTTGGATTACCAACAATTATTAAACCATTTTTTGGTGATCAAAAATTCTATGCAAATAGAGTTGAAGATATGGGTTGTGGTATCGGATTAAAGTCCTTACAGAGTAAGGCGCTGGCCAAGGCCATAAAGGAAGTTACAACAAATAAACGTATAATTGATAAAGCTAAAGAAGTTGGTGCACAGATAAGATCCGAAAATGGGGTTCAAAAGGCGGTTGATTCAATTTATGTTTTGATGGATTATGCAAAAAGTTTAAGTATTTCTAAGCATAGAAGTACGGATGAGGTTGTAGTATCTGATGATCTAGAAAAATCTGATGATATTGAAATGGATGGATCATGGTTACTGGTGTGATTTAGATATGTTGGAATTAATTTCAATACTTTTTCGGTTTTGTAATTTGAGTTTTGTAAGTGGTATTTTTAAAGTTTGTATATTTTTCAGATTCATAAATGATATTGTTTATTAAACATGTAAGGGTAGAAAATAAACTTTAAATATTTATACAAAATTCCATTATTACCATTGTGCCACATCTTCAGCTTCACCAAAGACACTTTCCTTAACTTCATCAATACTTTCATTCCAATCTTCAAAGTTACCCTTATTATTCATGATTTCTTTTAAATTCTCACGTTCAAAATTTAATAAAAGTTCGTTGATTTCACTAAATTCTAGCAAAAATGCGTCATGACCTTCTGGAGAAATAAGCTTTTTCATTGTTGCGTTTGGTATATGTTTTGCTATGAAAATTTGTTCACTTAATGTAAATAATGCATCTGAATTGATACCTATCACCAAAGTTGGTTGTTTTCTTGATTGTAAAGCTTTTGCTGTATCATTATCATATTCAATTCTATCACGACCGACATCATGAGTATCTAATTTACGTGTAATTGCAATATAACAATTTGCATCAAAACGTCCAACAAATTTGTTTGCTTGGTATCGGAGATATGACTGTGCAGAGAAATAATGTTGAGGTAAACGACGAGATCTAGTTCTTGGTTTTGAATGAGCAATCGGACTATCACCACTAGCAACTGACGTAAGGGTTGAATTATGTGAATGGTTATCATCACCACTTATATTTGAGGAAAGAGAATTCGAACGGCTTGTTCGATAAGATTCGAAAGATTTTGTTCTGTTTGCACCGTCATTATGAAGTTTCCAATTTGCTTCTCTATCATTATCAGCACCATCATCTATTGCAGACGATTCTTCCTTCTCAACATGAGAATGATGTGCGACAGCTTCAGCATTTGAACTATTAACCGTACTTTTAAGTTTTTGTTTATCATTTGGTGCTTCTCTACCAAATCTTGTTTCAAATGAATTTCTGGATCTATAAGTTAATAAAGCAGACATTCTAGCTGCACCTAAACCTGCAGCTGGGGGATCATCAAGTGAATAATAACCATCGTTATATTTTGGGTCTGAATAGATACATTGTCGTTGAGCTTCACCCCATGAAATACACCATGCAGAATGTTTTGCACTAGTTGCTAATGCAACTAAATTCTTCACATACTTACCGTCATCAACAAAACTCCATTCTAATGCTAACATACCTCCCATTGAACCACCAATACAAATTGCACATTCTTTAACTCCTAAAGAATCTAAAACTAATTTGTGAAGTCTAACATCATCTCTAACTGTAGAAAGTGGAAACTCTGGACCATATCTTCTTTCACCAAATTCATAATCAGTAGTCATTGGAGAAGCTGAACCATATGGAGAGCCTAAAGAATTAAGGCAAATGATGAAAAATTTAGTTGGATCAAAAGCTTTTCCTCTACCTAATAAAGGACCCCACCAATCAGCAATATCAGCAGATCCTGTTAACGCATGACATATAATCATACAGTTATCACCCTTTTCATTCAATTTACCCCAACTCTTATATGCAACTGGTACTTTGTATAAAACATCACCACATTCTAATTCAAATTCTGGAATCTCTGCTATAGTCTGACCTGAAACAAGCTTGGAAAATGGGTTTTCGTCTTGCGAGTCCACCACCTTGTATTGCATGTTGTTATTGAGTCTTTTCTGTTTGGTTTGTTAAGTTTTATAAAATTATTTACCTTTAGACATTCATCATTTCATTATCATCAAGGCCGGAATTTTGCATTTTCCACTTCAGTTTTGTTCTTCTGAAAGATGACTGATTCGCTATTTGCGACAAATTATTCAGTTGTGTTGAGAACATGAATCTTGCATCTTAAAAAAAGTTTTTAGAACATTGTCAACTTCTTATATATAAGAAAAGGGCGAAGAACAATAATGGTTGGCAACAAAGTGTGCAGGACAATTATCAGAGGTGGTGAGCTTACAGAAAATGCTAAAACAGAAATTGAATCTATAGTCGAAGCACATAATTTTGTTTGTAGATTAAACATTTTAGTGAACAAACCTGATCTCGATAAAATCTCATTATTTTTTCAATCAGAAACCAAGCCAAAGAAGGTGATATTTAGGTCTACATTACTTCAGTTGGTTCAATTTATTTTAGAACTTAGCGAAGATGAAATTAAAAATATAAAACTTGTCACATTAGATAAAGACATATCACATGAAAATAGTATTTGCATAACACAAGGTAAACTAATATTAAAACTTCGCTCTGACACATATTTAAAGTCTGGATTCCAATTCAAGCTATCCACATTATCACATGGTAACAAACAGTTTTATAATCAAATGTACATTCATACTTTCGATATGTTAAAATTTAAAGAAAATGTTCAAAAGAATAGTAGAAATGATATTCGTTTATTATGGTTTGCAGAAAACATAAATGAAGAAATATTTAAATTTGCAATCACTTCTGAATCCGATGAATTTGATTTTGGAAAATTACACGCTAATAATTTAGATATAATTACAAGTTGCATAATATCACCATCATTAAAGCAGTTGGACAATTGTATAACCCCTGATTTATCAATAACTAAAGATGAGGATAGATTAGCAGAGACCTTGGAATGGCTATCATACGTATCGCTTGGTGGTGAATATTTAAATTCCAACGTTGATTCATACATTTCAAGGTACCCGTCAATGATTGAAAAACAAAAAAATCTCGATTTAGTAGTCATTAAATTTGATAAAGTTTTGATATCCTCATCACTACAAATTAAACTTTTGGATCATTTATTTAACTCATCCACCTGGTTTTCTGTAATTTTATATGGTGTGAAAAATACCACAAAATCATACAGATGTTCAGGTGAGCATTCGTTCGTCGATGATGGAACAAATGATATTGTATTGTTTTGTAACAGTAATAAATATGCATTTTGGGAAATTACCGATGGTGGTGATCCTCACTGATCTAAGAAAAATGCGTCAATTATAATAATCATTATATAATGTTTGTAAATATGTTAAAAAACAAAGTTAATCTATAAACAGCCGTTACAACAATTTTAAGTCTTCAAGAATTTTCTTTTGCAGCTGCAGGCTCAGTATCATCACCACCAGTACTTTTATTTAACAATTTATTGAGTTCACTTGATGGATCGTTGATCATATCAGTAAATGGGCTATCTGCAATAATTTCGCCCTTTTGAGAGAAAACAATGACTCTATTACTCATTTTAATTGTACTTAATCTATGAGCAATTGAAATAGTCGTTAAACCAGCTTGTTGTCTTAATTCTAAAGTTTTTTTAATTGCTTCCTCAGAGTGTGCATCCAAGGCAGATGTTGCTTCATCAAGAATCAAAACGCTTGGACCCAATAAAAGTTTACCATCATCTCCAACACTTGAAAAAAATTTCTTTGAAATACCATCAGAAACATCAGCACCTAGCAACAATGTTCTTGCTAATGCAATTCTCTGTTTTTGACCACCACTTAATTGTGCACTCTTGGATCCAATCACGGTGTCAAGCTTATCTGGGAAGTTGTTAATAAATTTAGTACAATTTGCCAAATCACAGACTTTTTTAATATCTTCTTCACTGACATCCCTTCTACCATAAACAATATTTTCTCTTAAAGTACCTGAAAAAAGCATTGGTTCTTGTTGAACAATTCCAACCTGTTCTCTAAAATTAGCTAAACTTAGTTCAGATAAATCATTACCGTTTACAATAATCTTACCACTATTTGCATCGTAATATCTCAGTAACAATTGAGTAACAGTACTCTTACCACAACCAGATGGTCCAACAAGACAAACATGATCACCTTTGTGTAAAGTTAAATTTAAATTGGTAAAAACTTGATGATTTTCTCTAGATGGATAATGGAAATTAATATCTTTGAAAATAATATCACCATCAGCAGATGCCTTTTTACCAACATAAGGATCGATATCAGGCTTTAATTGTAACAATTCGAAAACTCTTTCGGATGCCCCAACACCTTTCATTAATTCCGAGTAAAAATTAGATAATGAATAAACACTTGATGCACTATAAATAGTGTACATTAGATAAGAAGACAGCTCACCAATTGTTAACTCACCGTGTCTAACCATCCAGATACCAACTGATAATAAACAGACTAAGAAACAGTTACCAATAAACCCATTACCAGAATAGAAATAACCGTTCAATCTACCCTCATGAATAGAAAGATCATATAATTTTTTAACTTCCTTTTGAAATTTTGCAACTTCATAATTTTCATTATTAAAACTTTGGATTGTTCTAACAAAACTAAATTGTTCTTCAGAAACCTTAGTTAACGAGCCTAATTGTTGCTGGATTTCTCTTGAAACTTTTTTAACTCTTCTACCAAACACTAATGCAATAAAAACTAAAACAGGGAAAATCAAAAACATATATCCTGTCAACTTAACAGAAATAGTCAACATCATACCAATACCAACAAACCCACTAATTGTTGATCTTAAACCATCAGAAACATTTTGAGTAACTGATCTGGTAACGATAGTTGAATCATTAACTAATCGTGAAATTAAATCACCACTTTTATATTTATCCCAGAACTTTGAAGATTGATAAAATATACTTCTTTCAATATCAACCCTTAATTTTGCCATAATTCTTTCACCAACTTTTCTCAATAAAACGATCCTTCCGAAATTTGCTAATGATCCTACAGCAAAAATGCAAATCAATGAACCATAGAAGACATTAATGGGAATTGAATATGACAGAATATCAATTGTTCTTGTGATTGCTATATTACCAATTTGCTCATCTTTACCATCAGGTTTTGCCGTATCAATAATTTTACCCAAAATTGATGGGAACAACATACTGACAGCAGAACTGAACATTAAGCATATGATTGCAAATGATAATGTTGGCCATTCATTCTTTAGAAGTTTCAGTAATTCAGCTATTTCTTTTATAGAACCTTGCTTTTTAGTAATTTCTTTATTTGGTATATCATCATTATTTTTTTCAATCTTTGTAGACTCAAATCTTATTTGGTTTTGAAACTTGCCACTTGAAGTTACTTCTAATGTCTTCATATTCCCTCTTATGCTTGATAATAATACAGGTTTGTTCAATATACTTGGATTTGAACGTAGTGCAATGTTGGAAATGTATCGCTTATAAGTCAATCCATAGCTTCTAATGGCACATTTAGAATTCCCTAGTACCTGAAAATTTATCTTGGGGATGCCCAGCAAAGAAAACTTTGACATGAACATATTTTTCTATTGTTTATGATATATTATCCAATCACGTAAAATGAAAAGGATAAACCCGATATGAACGAAGGAAATAGAGATTGTAAATAAATTGCACTAAGTTAACAGTTGAAAATTACATTTTTCAGCGTGTACATGACTATTATCGTTCCGCCATCGCCAACAGACTATTGAATCTACAACGTCGTTTTACAACTTTTTTCTAATATTTTAAATATAATTAATGGTGTGGATTATAAAATTACAGTTTATTATGTAGTATAGCTTTTACTAGATAGGTAAAGTTTGTGCAAGCCTTAGAATTGGGTATTATTTTAAAAGCCAAGCTCTTGAAAGAACTGATCAAATTCCTGATTGGGATCGAATTGATTATCATTTGTAAACGTAAGCTTTGACGTATCAAATTCTGGTTTCCAATTGAATGATTCTACCCCAGGAATTAAATCTGGTGGCATAACAAGGTCAAATTTGCGAGAAAAAACGCTTTGATTAATTGAATTTTTGTTGAATCTCGTTTGATTATTATACTCAATATTTGCAAGTAGTCCTTCTTGAATATTTGGAATTTCAGCTGGATACTGCGATGGTAGTGGTTGTTGAACGGGGACAGATAGATTCGGTGGAATTAATTGTCCTGGTGAGTATGATGATGATTGTTGGACATTTGGTGCAGATGGTAATAATGGTAACAATGGTGGTAACATATCGTAAGAAGAAGAAATTGAATTGGAATATGATTTTGTATTGGCTTGATTTATTTGATTTGTATATCCTAAGTTTGGGTTACTACAAGGCTGGTCCATATTAGGGCTATTATTTGGCACATTGTTTATAAATGCAGGTAACCTTCGCTGTTGTGATGAGATATTCATATTTATTGATTCTGGATTATTATTTTTTGTTCTTTCATATGAGGAATTTGTTGGTGAAACGCCTTGACTATAAGGGGACCTAGTATTTGTATAATTATGACCTTTTGGTAAACTTGAAGTAATTGGCATACATGAAGTATCACTATTCGGAATATTATTATTGCTGTTATTATTATCATCATTTTTATATTTATTTGATAGAGCGGCTGTTGAAATATATGATGTTGTTGAATTTGATGGTGATAAAACATGCGACGATGATTTCATTCCCTCGAATGTATTTCTAGTTGGCATGTTATTATTGGTATTATAACCTAAATTGTCAGGTATTTTTGGGATGGTATTATACAAAATTGAATTAACAGGTAAATCAGCAAATTCTTTAACAATTTGATTTGGTGTTTTTGAATCACTGAGAGTACCAGAGATGTTTGTAATACTGGCAATAGAAGTTAGTTTAGTTGGTGAAAATTTCTCATGTGGTTGGGTTTTAGCAGGTAGATTAGCTGTCTTTAGTGCTGTTGTTGCTGGGTTTAATCTGCTACTTTGACGAATCAGATTGTTAAGCATAACTGATTGTTTTGACTTATCCTCATAAATTGATTTCAATGAATAATAAGTTATACTTGCATATGACCAATCAAGTGAAAGTTTATGTAATAATTCTAAGAATGTCTCAATATCTTCTTTTGCAATCTTATGAACTATTTTATCTTTATTATAAAGATGATAGATCATCATGGAACCAGCAATGCTGGTAACAAATGGAATTAAATTTTGGCAAAATGAAATATGATGATTGTCAATAATATATCTCGAAATAACTGCAACCATATGTGCAGCTTTAAAAACAATACCCCAAGACGGATAGTTACTGGCATCATCTTCTTTTAAATTTGGATTTTTTAAAATGTGAATTCTGTGTAACAATAGTAGAGCACCATAATATTCTAACGATAGAGAAGCGTTGAGAACATTGTTTGAAGATGAATTAATCCTGAATAGTGCAGAAGTAGGTAATTGCTCGAGCCAATCTGTCATCATTTGGTCGCATTCATCTAAATATTCACTAAAGGTGTTATTAACTACATTTTTTGAAGAGTGTGATATTTTTGAAATGCTTTCACAAATTTTTCTAATACATAAAGACAATTTAACACTGTGAATAAAGTAGAGAACATCAGATGAATTATCAGTTGTTGCATCATCAATATTTTCTCTAAAATCCTCGGGCTCAATCATTGGAACATGATTTGTATGGATACAGTCAATTGCCCAAGGTCTGCATAATGCAAACGAGTAAAACGTATCATATACAAAAATTGTCCACCAAATTTTTTTGAATAATTTTTTATCATCAGAAGAAACACCAACTAGAGAATTGAAATTCTTATGAATTCCAATCGCATAGGCTAAATCTAATGAAGATCTAATAAAACTAGTGTCAGTTCTGATTTCTAACTTATTTCTGCTTCGATAATTTCCTAATAATAATACTGACTGTAAATTGCATAAATTATCTGGCTCGATTTTTTTATCATACAAAGCTTTCGCTCTTTTAAATAGAATATCTGCCTTTTCTCCTTGAATTCGACGTTGATCATCATTCCAACTTGGTTCATCATAAAATCTCGCACCTGAATAAAGGATTGATTGTAGTAATAGTAAGCTAGGAGGATTTTTCAAATCTTTATAATCTTCTCTGAAATGTTTTTCAAACAAAACTGGAAATTTTTTAAACCTAAAATTGAAAAACGAATTAATGTATTTCCAACAATCATCTGCCGGCGGCAAATAAAAACAGCCGGATCTTAATAAATAATCGTAGTCTATGTTATCGATAGTAATTGGAGCTCCATGATTTTTTGCGTGCTCTTTAATGTATGATGATAAAAGTTTCTTAGGGAACCCTCCAAACCAATCAATAGACTCAGCATATTTTTCGATTTTCTTTAAATCTTGATTTAAAGCGGTTTTTGGATCCAAATATATTGACATCATTTCTGGATATTTTTCTTGCAAATCCAGTTCAACACATTCAGGATAGATATCCATATCAGATTTAAAAATTTGAGAATTCATTTCAATGTCCCCATCATTTTCATTTGATAATTCAACATCGGGATTTACTTTTAATAACTCTTCAAGTTTCTTACTTTTTCTTTTCTTCGGGGCTGGTATAACACAGTTTTTTATGTTGAACTGCACACAGTTGGAGCATTTTTTAGGATAACATTTAACAGCATCACACTTTACTTTTCTTTGACGACAAACAATACATGCTCTCGATGATCTATTACGTTTTGTACGTTTAGTGTCAGTACCATTCTCACTTTTGATATCACTCTCACCTTTCAAATCTTTAGCATCATTATGATTATACATAAAACTATCTGCGAGAGATGAAATTGAACGTTTAGACCTATGCCTTTCGTTCAGTTCCATCATATCTTCATGTGCAAGATTTTATTTCTTTTTTGATTTTAATAAAGGTGTATTTGCAGGTTGAAGCAATGATATATGGCACTCTCTTCAAATGACGGGTATCAGTGTATAGGCAAATCTTTTCGCTATCAGTTCCGATTATTGGATCAATGATAATGCGTAAAATGTATAGTAAGTAGCAAAGAAATGACATGTTAGAAAACATGAAATTCACGGCCATTTTTCGGGTTGTAAACTCGGACTAATTTGATGTGAATTTTTGGAAAATAAAAAAACGGAAATAAAAATATCATGGAAATACGTACCATTACAATACAAAAAGAGGGTTCTTCTGAAGAACCCTCAGTTATCACCTCAAGGTTCGCCTTGCATACGAGAGTTGGTATCATTAAGTTATTCCAAGGGATTCCTAGTCAAGTAATTTAAAATATGCTTTGGCCCTCAAATGCCCAAAATTTCAGTCAGATCGCCCTTTGCAAAAACGTATATTCAGTAATTGCCTGACTACATCCTATACGAATTTGCTATATTTGTACTAGTCAAACAAATTGCATTATTCTTACATCTTCAGGTTTTTTATTTAGAATGCTTGATCCGGCATCTTTTATAGTTTACATGTAAAATCCGATGTTGCATTCGGCAAACGAAAGGACATACAAATAGAGAGTCTTCTTTCGACTTTCATTGAAGTTTAAAAACAATGCTACTAACATGAACCCTAAATGCATGTTATTGAACAACTTTTAAAGTTTTTCAATGGTTTTACGTTTTGTTGACTATAGAGCTTTTTCAGAAGTCGGTGAATTTTTCTTGGTTGGAAATGCAATACAACAGATACTTTATATATAGTTAAGGGTTTGCAAAACCCCAAGCAAACAAATGATATATTGTAAAACCTAAAACGTCGTAAAGAGTATAATTCTACGTACATGCTAAAACTACCATTTATATCCATCTCCAGTTCTTAAATGGGAACATCGCATGCAACTATTAATTGCAAACAGTTTAACAGCATGCAAAACATAGCAATAACTTCTTACAAAAAATATCACTATATATACATAGAGGGTCGTGATGATGTAAGAAATATATAAGGTGTAGGAGAAAAAACTCAAGAATGGGTATAAACCACGAAAAATCACAGCAAATTACATACCAACCACCTTCCTATTTAGGTAATTTAAGGAAGCTTTTAGCCGACTGGTATAACGCTTTCAATAATCTTATACGAAATTTCATCATGATTTAAATAGTGCTATTCTATAAATCTATACATCTACATTTGTTTTTGTACAAGCGCATAAAGTTGTGGGAAAATAATATCAGAAGATTCCCCACGAACGACATGATAAAGACCTCTTTTTTCATAATATTCTCTAATAGGCTCAAGTTCTGCAAAATATTTATCCAGTCTAACTTTGAAAGTTTCAGGGTTATCATCGGGCCTTTTGAATAATGGTTCACCGGTGATATCGTCTTTAAATGGCACCTTTGGTGGATTATATTGTAAATTATAAACTCTACCCGATGAATGGACCCATCTATTTGCAATTCTATCTAGAATAATTTCAGGAGGGACATCTAATTCAACAACAAAGTTGATATTTGAATCATGAGGACCAAGAACAGGTTCAAGTGCTTCAGCTTGACCAACGGTTCTTGGGAAACCATCGAATAAGAATGAAGTTTTACCGTCCAACCATTTATTTTTGACTAATTCAGCTTGAACCAATTCAGCCATGAAATTGTCAGGAAGTAATTCACCCTTTGCGATATAGGATTTAGCAGTTTCACCAATAGAGGAAGAGTTTGCAATTTCTCTTCTTAAAACATCACCGGTAGATAAAGAGTGGATTTGTGGTATTTTTTTAAGTAATCTAGACGTAAGGGTACCCTTACCTGAGCCCGGAGCACCCATGATGACCATTCTAAGAGATTTTGCTGCGGACATCGTTGCTATCGATCAAACTAGTGGACAGTTGTAGCAAGACCGACACTTTTCATGTAGTTTACGTACTTCTTCTACGGTTTGAAATTGTCAAATTCGTTTGATCTTCCGCGTTTCCGATTTTTTACGAGATTAGATGGAGTTTTCTATTTCTCAGGAGGGCAATAGGCAAGTTGAAGTTATAATTACAACTTCAAGTTAAGCAGTATACTAACAATGTGTTGTTGTTGTCGTTGTTGTTGTTGCTGTCGTTGTTATCGTTTGGTATAGTAGAATTTTCGAAGAATGGTAGTAAAAACAACAATTGTGTATATATAGAGAAGTAATAAAAAAGACGTCACAGACAGGATTCGAACCTGCGCAGGCAGAGCCCACCGCCTTAGCAGGGCGGCTCCTTAACCACTCGGACACTGGGACGCTTACGTACACGAAAGGAATAATTTGGAGCTTGACTGAACGCACCTCAAGCGAGGATGACGTAAACAGGTTCAGGCAAGATAATTGAATAAATAGTTAAATAATGAATTACAATTAGTATAATGATGATTATAAGTGATGAAATACCTAGGCGTAAAATACAAGACACTCGAAAGAGTTAAAATCAATGGACAATTAGAAAATTACACTTTTAGAGAAAGAGGCATGGAAAGACGGAGTTCTACGAGGACAGAGTCACTGACGGAATCTATA
>JAJMSE010000086.1:0-35431 GCA_030558305.1 Pichia phayaonensis
TAAATAAAATAAATAAAATAAATAAAATAAATAAAATAAATAAAATAAATAAAATAAATAAAATAAATAAAATAAATAAAATAAATAAAATAAATAAAATAAATAAAATAAATAAAATAAATAAAATAAATAAAATAAATAAAATAAATAAAATAAATAAAATAAATAAAATAAATAAAATAAATAAAATAAATAAAACCAATGGGGTAGTGGCCCAGAATCCCAGATACCAGACAAAGTAAGCATCATTAAACAGTTGTTCTTTTTTAAAACAATCTCATAACAAACTCAAACGCAACTAGTGCAGCTGCATTAGCTGGGAAACTTCTCAAAATACTCGGTACAAACCCTCTGGTAAAACCCTTAAGACCGCCTCTTTCATTATAAACATACTTCACAGCATCTGAATATTTCTTGAATCTTGGGTTATCAACATTATCAATCATAATGACATTTTTAACAACATCTGCTGGGTATGCTGTGATCCAGAAACAAGTTGCACTTAAACCACCCGCCCAAAAATTAACTGCAGTTTTGTTCATTGTTGTATTTTCATTAAAGTAATTAGTTATTATTTCATATGATCCCCACCAGACAATAAAATTTGTCCTGAAGATCATCGTTGGAATTAAACCCTTGTATAAAGTTCTTAAACCGTCGTGTTTCCATAATTTTAAAGCACAATCAATCGGTCCTGTATAGATCCTAGATTTTGCATCATATTGAACCTGTAATCTTGCCTTTAATTGTTCAATAGGCGCAGCAACAAAGGAAACTGTCCAACCGGATAACAAACCAGCAAAACAATGTCCAAAAAGCGGTAATTTTTGTTCATTCGGATACAAATTTTCCTTGACGAATCTTCTATACACATGTAATGAACCAAGCATAACGGAATCCATTAAAACCCAACCCACCAATGGAGGCGTAAAACCTTTGTAAAGTCCTCGTACACCTTCATTTTTTAGCGTTTTAAGTGTACAATCCAACGGACCTGTGAATCTACCCGACGAAGTTTGTAGACGAACTTTGACTGAGTCAAATGGATGTCCAACTGCGTTTTTGGTCATACCGGAAAAAACACCGGCAATAAACCCAGCATATCTTGGTGGTAGTTCTTTCTTTTGTTCACTCATGGGTATTTTGTCTAGGTTTCCGTGGATATTTGAAACAGCAAGAAGGCTGTCATGTATACTAATGGAGAAATCATTGAGAGTATTTTTGGAAAAAAAACGTGAATCGGTTTTCCACTTTTGAATTTTATTTCAGCTTTTGGTCGAGTTTTGCTGCTTATCACAAGAAGTTCTATTTATAATTTTATTGATAATAGCACAAGATTACACAAATTTACAGTTTATCTAAAGAATGGTTTCACCTAAGGCACATCTTGCAATCGATAACCCGGTATTAACGGTATCAACAACGTGCATTTCATGTGTTGCTAACGAAGGATTAACTTCGACGATATCCAAGCCGGCCAAATTGCCAGAAAGAGCAATTTCTTCAACGATGAATAAACCTTCCCTTAAAGTTAAACCACCTCTCACTGGGGTACCAGTTGCAGCAACATAGGTTGGATCAATACCATCAACATCATAGGAAAGATGAACTGGGTTTTCACCAGTTGGATTGACTGCTTCTAATGCCATCTTCACAACTTCATTAATACCGTATTTATCGACATGGTACATACTGAAGGCTTTGATACCGAGATCTCGTAAAATTTTCTTTTCACCTGCATCAACATCTCTTAAGCCGATATAAGTAATTTGACTTGGCTTGACAAAATTAGTGAGTTGTTCTAACCATTTAAATTGTGGTGGCCAGTTTTCCTTATCAAGACCCATGGCAAAGGCAACAGGACAACCATGTAAATTACCCGATTCGGTTGTTGTAGGAGTATTAATATCAGCATGCGCATCAACCCAAACAATACCACCGTTTGGATAATGGTTAACAAAGGCCGAAATAGTTGACATACCAATTGAATGATCACCACCAACAGTTAAAGGGAAAGAGTTTTCAGCATGTGCTTTTTCAACAGATTTGTAAATTCTTTCACAACATTCACTGACCATAAAAGGTCTCTTACAGTTTTTGTAAACGTCAGCGTCATTGACTTTCATTGCAACGGTATCTAAGTCACTTAAAGATTCATCGATTTTAAAAGACCAGCCTAAACTTTCAATATCTTTTAACAGACCGAATTCAATCAGTTTATCAGGTCCATCTTCGACACCAGTCTTGCTTTGGCCTCCAGAAAATGGAGCTTTAATAACGGTAACTTGTTTCTTTGGGAAAAATTTATATTGAGGATCAATCATTAGTGGTCTTAAGTTTATTTTTTGGATCAAATTCTTTTGAAATTTGTCAAGAGAGACAGGCAAGCACTCTCTATTTATACGATTTACACAGCACCTATCACTTGCCTTTAAGGTTTGACCAGATTGAAATTTGATGTCATTATCAACCGGATCCATCGCAACGTTCGGAGTTTTGTTGACAGCAGAAGGGTCCTTAAACAGCAGCGTTCAGCGTGCGAGTTTCTGTTAGCAGCAACGCGCCGTTTAGGACACGCTGTGGGAAAGTTGTCAGTACGGAAGGACACCGCGAGGTGCAAGAATATGACAATCATTAGCGAGATAAGACCAAAGGGGAAGGAGAACGCGGGGCAGAGTGGAGAACAAAGAAAGTAAAGGAAGTTTCTTCTTTTGGAAGAAGGAGGCGTTTGTGAATTGTGCTTTTGTCCGGAAAGAGTAAAGATTGTGCTACTCTTGATGAAGACTATAGGCGGGTAGTGGAAGGGGTGATTTTGAATTCAAATGATCGCTCAAGGAACAAAAAGGATACATGGATATTAGCTTTAAGAGAAACATTGCACTGTACGTAGTTATGCTTTTTCGTCCCTTGCTAATAGATAAACCGATTTCTCTTAAACTTTATGTGAAAACATGTTAAGGAGTTTAAAATGATAACAGAGATGTCAACATAATACAGGTTTATGTTTGTTTTTGGTGCTGAATTGTTATCTCTATTATTTACTAACTTAGTTTAAGATATTTGAATACCAATCCAATCTTCAATTTGGTTAACGGCCTTTGTTGGAGTTTTAAGGTACTTTTTATGGTATATAGGGATGATACAATGTTTTGGGTGCTAGCTTGGATATCATTTACACTCTCACTCTAGCAGTTTACCACATTACAATGTACTATCTGTTTGAAATTTTCGGAACAATAAAAGTGTAAATTACAACAATGGACAAAATAACAAAATGCACAAGAAAGAAGAACTGAAAAAAATATATAAATAAATAAACTAACAAAACTAACCCTGACTTATTGCCCAGCAATAAATTTATCATAATAATCTGCTGCACTTAAACCCAAATAATAATCAGTTAGGCTGATATTTTCTAATTCTCGTTCAGGGGTCCAAGCATTCAATTCTTCTTCCGAACCAACTGGTCTTTCTGCAATTGAAGTAACTCTGAATGCGTGTCTAATTTCGTCAGAATCCCAATCAGTTGTCGCAGTGTGTAAAACTCTCCTGTTATCCCAAACAACAACAGTATTTTCATTCCAATTTAATCTGACATGAGCATCCAAACAGGATTCAATATGGTTAAGTAAAAATAACAATAAATTATCACTTTCTTCGGTTTTCAAACCTAAAATTTTTCTGGAAAAACTTTTGTTAATAAAGAGGCCTTTTCTTTTTAGAACAGGATGGTATCTGACCAATGGATGAATCGAATCAATTGCACTCTTTCTTTCAATACCGCCAGTTTGTTTTGCAAAGAAAGCTTGGTTTTTAGAAGTGTGTAAAACTTTCAAACCATCAAGCTTATCCCTTAGCAAGGGAGATAATCTATCATAAGCCTCAAACATGTCTAAAAATTGGGTATCACCACCAGATTCACCAGTTTGTAACATCGCAAAGGCTGTAATTCCTGGAGGTTGAGTTTCATAAGTAACATCCGAATGCCATGCAATATTATGAAGTTTATCAGCAAAATGTTTCTTTTGTTCATCTTTACCACCTCTTCTGAAGGTCAAATGAAACTCAGGATGGTTCAAAGGAGCGCCAGAAGTTGGATGAACATGCAATGGACCAAAATATCTACCCCAATCTTTAATTTCATCAAACGGTTGATGTTTGAAATTTTGATTTTTGAAGGCAATTACCCCATGCTTTTCAATTAACAAAGCCAAGTCATCCTTTTGTTTATTCGATAATTTTGATAATTGTAAACCATCAATTTCTAAACCTAACTTTGGAGAAACATAACTGAATGAAACGCCAGGAACGTCCCTCAGAGATTGGAAGTTTGGATCACCAAATAAACCCCTATCTTGATGTTTAAATGGTTTGATGTGTTCAAACTTGTGGTCATGGGTTTTGTCCCAGGTTGGTGCCCATTCTGGGAACTGTAAACGTTTTAGGTTGTCCTTTGAGACGGTAGAAATACCGTTTGTGGTTTGGTCGCTGTCGTCGTGGAAGTGGATTTGTTCGTCGTAGTTAACGGTACCAAGGGTCGCCATTGTTTATCTTGTTTATATATTTATGTGTTCTACAAGCAGTACTATACATGGACGGACGTGGATCCATCTGTTGGGGGGTAAAACCGTGCCTTTTTTATATTTGTGGAAATGTCCATACCTTTTCTGCTATCTACACGCTATCCCAAAACGGCAATTTGTGAATTCCAAACTGTGGTGGCTCAATACATTTTTTTTCACGCTTTTCTCTATTTTTTTCAACTGTTTTCTTCCATTTATCAGCAGTTTTCAGCAGTTTTTCAGCAGTTTCACCATTCTTCGTCCTGGTCACGTTCTCTTTTCAACTGCCCCTCGGCTTGCAGGAACTTTTCCACAAAGTTTTTGAAGACCTTCACACTCTCCACCAGAGATGTCTTTTTCCAATCAACTTCATCTTCAGTGAAGAGCTGGTGCAGGTTGGGTGCATCCTTAAATGGATCAAACTCTTTGACCGTTGGATCGAACGCCACACAAACATTACCTGTACCTGGGTGCACACAAAATGGCGATTTCAATAAATGGTTCATCTGTCTGGAAACTTCAACATCCAATCTCGGATATAACATTTGTAAAATCATTTCTTTTCTCCAGTCAACTAAATCAAATGATGTAATTGCCAGGTCTTTATAAAATTCTCCGATGTCAATCCATTTGTCTGTACTATTCTTGCCTGGACTCTTTTTCCATTCGTTTAACAAAACATTTCTTAATTTAATGTCAGGAATCATCATTGCTAGTTCCTTAGTACCTTCTTTACTATCCCATGTACCTTGCTCCTTTAAAATTATCTCAACAAAATGTTCTTTCAAAATATCCAATGATCTTTCAATATGTGGATGGTACGGTTTTTTCAAATTAAAAATCCCACCTTTTCTGCTTTTACCTTTGACATTAAGTATATCTAAATATTCAATAAATGCTCGTCTACCTTGTTCCCTTAAATATCTAACTTTAGAATCACTCATCCAACAATGTACACCTCTTCTACCAGAGAAAACCCAAATTCTATTTTCAATTCCAAAGTCTTCTCTTATTGCAATATCAACAACTTTAATTGCTAACGTGATAAACTTCCAACATTTATTACAAATAGCTGTACCTTTACAACATGTTCTAATCTCGTCGTAATCTGTTAAATCGATATCCAAAACCATTTCTTTGGCCAATGGTTTTAATAAATGTTTTGCAACAGTTTTACGGTCTTTTGGTTCGATTGGGTAAATTGCACCAATTTCAAATCTTGTTGGATTTGTCTTGACAACTCTTTTCTTGAACTCAACACCATCTTGAAATGAATTATATCTTTGGTATGCACCATTCAAGTGCTCAAAAGCAAATTCTCTATGCGTAAAGTCTTTACTTGGAACATTTGAATGATTCAACCATTGAAAAATAAGATTAAACGGTAAAAAATTCTCATAGTAATGACGCATATCAGCCTCACTGGGTTTGTAAACTTGGATGGTTTCTTTATTATCTTTAGTCATCGATTTGGGTGTGTTGTGATGTAGAAAAAATTAGTTGTAAAATTACTCCAAACACGTAACAGGTCCAACAAAACTATGATAAGTTTAAAACGCGTTTTGAAGGTTGTGAATTCTGAGAGGAAAATTTCGGGTCGGTCGTCGTTGAAAACCAACCCCCCCAATTTATCATCATGAATTTGTTGCATTTCGAAAATATATCTATATTTATCTAATAATAAATTGGCCTAATTTAACCCTAATAAAGACGCAAATATGTCTGACAACAACATTTCAATCCCTAGAAATGTGAACAGCCATCAAAATCTTAGTTTACTCGAACATGATTCAATATTTCCCAATATGCAAAATTCACCTTCAAGATCCTCAATATTTTCAAACTACACTTCTTCACAATCATCTCCTATGAATTTAACAGACACCACAAGACGACCTAGCGGAAGCCATTCCAGGTTTGCATATCTTTATAATAATTCATTTATCAACAGCAGTAGTAGTACCAATATCAGCAATTTGGCTAATATCAGTTCAAGTAATGAATCAAGCAACGATAATACTCCAATTCATACCCCTCCTCAATTGAGAAGCTACAATTCGTTTCCATCAGATAGAGCGGTGTTCCAAGCATCAAGTGAAATTTTGGCTTGTGATAGATCATGGGAAACTCCAAACTTGGTGGCAATCTCAACACCAAGAAATTTGCAGTTGTTGAAAGTTAGTGAAAGTGATATAAGCTTACAAACAGAGTTAACAATTAAAAGCGTTGGTAGATTAAAAATTGGTATCATCAGTGATTTAGCGTTTGGACATCAAAATTTTGGTAGAACATTGGCCGCAAGTTCAATTGCTGGATCTGTTCATATTTATCATTTTGATAGAGGTACAAGAGTTAAATCAACACTGACTGGTCATAACAGAGCAATCAATTCAATTGATTTTAATAGAATATCACCCAACTTATTGGCCACCGGCTCACAGGATGGTAAAATTTTGATATGGGATTTAAAATCTAGCAATTCAAAACCATCGCTGACACTGTTATGTAACGCAGATGCTGTTAGATCATTGTCCTTTAATAATAAAAAATCACATACGTTAGCTGCAGTGTTTGATTCTGGTGTTGTTGAGAAATGGGATTTAAGGAAAAATAGTACTTGGGAAAGGAGAATTAATGCCCATACCGGGCCTGCCTTATCTGTTCAATGGCATCCCGAATTGGATTATATTGTAACCGGTGGTAGAGATAAACAGTTGCAAGTTTGGAATTTAGAATCTGGTAGTGAAATGAGAGAACCTTCCCATGTAATAAATACGTCAGGCCCAATTTTCAAAGCTAAATGGTGTAAAGGTAGGGGAAACAACTCAGTAATGAATACGGATCTTGCAGTTTCGTTTTTCAATGATGACCCTTGTGTTCAAATCTGGAATTTAAATAGAAAGTTTATCCCAAAGACAATTATTGATGGACATTCAGCGCAAATAACCCAGATCGTATGGAGAACTCCAAAACATTTAATTAGTTGTTCAAAAGATAAATGTCTGATTCAATATGATGTCACAAAAGAACCTGAATTCATAAACAACGTTCCAAATGGTGCACTCTCCTGGAATCCATCAAATCCAGTTGATTTTGCATTTGTCAAACAAGATAGAACACAATTTCAAGGCCCATTCAGCTCGGCCTTCCAGTCTCAATCAACTCCAAATCTATTAAGAAACAATACAGAGCTGAACACTCTGGAAGAAGATAACATTTCAATCAACAATACTAGCAGTAATGCAAATGAGTCAATCTCAAGTATGCAATTATATGAAAACCCGAATAAATCACCTGGTGGTAACTCACCAACGTTATCAGCATCATTCAAGCACCAAAGACAGCCAATGGCTAGTCGACAACCTTCGTTCATAAAACCGATTCAACAGCAACAAATATCATTGCCTCCACCGGCATGGATAGCATCCGTTCATATACCATTAGCAATAAATGATAATGAAAAATTTAAGTTTTTATCTACTCACTATTTGATTAATATACCCGAAACTTCAGATATAATTGACGTTTGTGAATTTAACTCAAGTCTGGCTGCTGCTGTTGGTCATTTCAGAGACTCACAAACATGGAATACAATTAAGACTTCTATTATTTTAGATAACGAGATTAAAAGTGGTGAAGAAATTGAATCAAAGCTGCAAAATTTTGTTTTTGAAGGATTGAGTACTTTTAGCAGATCTGATTCACAGTTTGGAACTTCGTTTGAATCTGAGAGTGACTTCATGAAAAATAGAAATAGAGGCGATAGTGAATTATCATTATCATATGGCAGCGAACAGTATCAACCACCAAACCATGAAAGGACAACCTATGATGATGGTGCAATAATTGATGATGATGATGATGAAGTTGATGAAGTGGCAGATCATAATATTAAAAAACCTGTGCATAGTTTTGGAGATAAAAATTTGAAACAATTACCAGTAGGTAATAATAGCATTGAACCTACAAATTTAGTGAATCCAATTGAGATTAAGAGAGCTAGAAATAAATCAATGGTATCAAATTCAGATGTAAATTTAAAGGGTTATAGATATTCATTTACTGGGTCATCTGTTGATATGGATGACGAAAAATCAGGGTCACCATTATCATTATCAAGCTCACCATTACTCCATCAATCCAGAAGTAAACTGTTTTTGAATAAAGTCAATTCTTTTAGTAATAGTGCAACACCAATTTCAATAACAAAGACAAGAGAAACTACACTGAGCAAAGCATCTGATAATAGAAGCCAATTAACCGCTATCTTAAAAGACGATAACAGAAACAAAGAACTAAATGGATCAAGTAGTATATCTTTTGAGAATGGTGATAAAAATGCAAAAACAACTTCCCTTCAAGTACCATGGAACCCAAGAGATCTGATCCGACAAGCTATTGATTACAGCTCACAACAAGGTGATGTATTGATGTGTGCAACGTTGACGTTACTATTTGAAAAAGAATACCCAGGTACGATACCACCGAAAAAAGCAGAAGAATGGATTTATATGTATCATGATTATCTGCTTAGAGGCGGATATTTTAGTAACGCAGCAACCGTCTTAAGAATAGCATCTGAGAGTTACGAACAATTTAAGACTATTGGACAGACAAAAACGTCCGTCAGAACACTATGCTGTCATTGTATGAAACCAATTTTAAATGATGATAGTAAGGAACGATACAAGACAAAAATGGAACAACAGAATATGGGTGAAGATTCGAAAATGCATAAGTTGAGTTTTGGATTTTGGTATTGTGATAAATGTCGTAAATTACAAGGAAGCTGTTGTTACTGTGCCGAACCCGTTAAAGGGAATTCCATCGCACTGGTGCGATGTGGCCATGAGGGACATTTTGGGTGTTTGAGATCATGGTTTATTGATCAAGAAGAAACTGAATGTCCAGCTTGTGGGGCTGTATGTGTAAAATAGCCAATGATTGTTTAATATGTTTTAATGTAAGCGTATTATAATGTAGGAGGTATTCAACATCTCAGATGCAATATGGGATTCGAACGGGCGATCGTGAAAAAACCGGAAACAGAAACCGGAAATCCTAATTTTTAGCATTTTCCTCTTCTGACCCACTCCGCCCCCGAGGGCAAATGTGTTATCTCATGTGACAGCTTAAAGCTCATTTCTTTTCTACATTGCTGGTTTCTTGTTCTGTATTTTTCTCTTTTTCTTTTATTCTACTGCGGACCTCTGCTACTCAAACACATACATATCCAAACACAAGAGCTCAATTGGTTTGTTTACCATTTGAAATATATAAAAAAACAACAAAATAGTGAAGAATAAGAGTAGCTACTAACCCCGATAACAAATTACAACCTATAACCATTCAATATGAGAATTTCCAATTTAACACTTTCAGTAGGTGCACTTTTATCAGTTTCCAACGCAGGTGTTATTTCTCCAGATGTGCTCCTTGATAAGATGCAAAACCCTTTAAATTTAAAGGAAAATGTTAGTAAAATTACTAACAAGGCAAAGTCTTTATTAGAACAAGCTGCTGATGTTACTGGTCAAAATTTTAACGAATTGGATGATTCGCTAAAGCAAATTTGGTCTGAAATGGAGATGAAGTTTCCAAATACCATGAATAACCTCAAATTCACTTCTGAGCCACAATTTAAAATTACTAAGAAGCCAGAAGACTTTTGGGACTTCAGGGTTCTTAATGAAAGATTCTCTGATTATAAATTAAGAGTTAAGAAAACTGATCCAGGAGCTTTAGGTATTGATCACACTAAACAATACTCTGGTTATCTAGATGTTGAATCCGAAGATAAACATTTCTTCTATTGGTTTTTTGAAAGTAGAAACGATCCAAAAAACGATCCTGTTGTTCTTTGGCTAAATGGTGGTCCAGGTTGCTCATCGCTAACTGGTTTATTTTTCGAATTGGGTTCATCCGCAATTGACGAAAACTTGAATCCTGTTTTTAATCCATATTCTTGGAATAACAATGCTTCTGTTATTTTCTTAGATCAACCTGTCAACGTTGGTTATTCTTATTCATCTGGTTCAGTTTCTGATACTGTTGCAGCAGGTAAAGATGTTTATGCTTTCCTTGAACTCTTCTTCCAGCAATTCCCAGAATATAATGGCCTTCCATTCCACATTGCAGCAGAATCTTACGGTGGCCATTATGTCCCAGTTTTTGCATCTGAAATTCTATCTCATGCTGATAGATCTTTTGATTTAACTTCTGTTTTAATTGGTAATGGTTTAACCGACCCATTCAATCAATATCCGGAATATGAAAAGATGGCTTGTAGTGAAGAATCTGGTTATAAACCAGTCTTACCGGAAGCTGAATGTGAAGGTATGTTAGCAAATTTACCAAGATGTTTGTCATTTATTGAATCCTGTTATCAATCCGAATCAGTTTTTTCTTGCGTCCCAGCTTCCATTTATTGTAATAATGGTCAAATTGGTCCATATCAAAAGACTGGTAGAAATGTATATGATGTTAGAAAAATGTGTGAAGGTTCTTCATTATGTTATAAGGGCCTAGAATACATTGATAAGTATTTAAATCAAAAGTTCGTTAAGGAAATGTTAGGCGCCGAAGTTGATACTTACGAATCATGTAATTTCGACGTTAACAGAAATTTCATGTTTGCAGGTGATTGGATGAAACCTTACCATAAAAATGTTATTGATCTTTTAGAAAAGGAATTACCTGTTTTAATTTATGCTGGTGATAAAGATTTTATTTGTAATTGGTTAGGTAACAGAGCTTGGTCAAATGCATTAGAATGGTCCGGTAAAGATGAATTTGCTTCTGCAAAGACCAAAAAGCTCTTCAGTGATGATGGCAAAACTCAAATCGGTGAAGTTCAAAACTATGATTATTTTACTTTTGCCAGAATGTTTGATGGTGGTCATATGGTTCCATATGATCAACCCGAAGCGTCATTAACTATGTTCAATAGATGGATTTCTGGTGATTACGCATTAGGCACCAAATAAATGTGATAATTGAAAGTCATAAGTCTCCGTTTAATTTGAGATTATGGCTTATCTGCCTATTAGTTTTGTTTAATTTTATTTTTATTTACAGGGTTTATTTACCCATGTTACTGACCTTTCATTTTCTATTTTTTTATAATATACATTTCGTAACATTACTAACACATTACAAAATCGCAAACCAGCCTACCTGAATTCAGACTTTAAAACCCAACCTTTTCTTTCTTTATCCCAAGTACAAATACCTTTCAACATATTACGAATAACCTCAACAGTTTTTTTATCAGAAAAATCAATATCCAAATTATCAAGAATATCACTTGACTTACTGAAATTACCTTCAACACTAGCCATATATTTGCTCAACTGTGTAATCAAATCTTGTGATTTAGAAACAGGTTTCTTCTTTGCAATTTCCTTTTTTCTTTTCAAATTTGCAAGGATAGCATTTGATGATGTTGGATTTGTGGTAACACTAGTTGATCTCAGTGGGGAGTTGGCAGAGGTAACACCAATTTTACGTTTTTTACTATTGTTTTTTAATCGACCAGCAGCACCGAATTTTCCTGTCCATGTGGGGACATTAATACCTGTGGATTTGGTCAATTTTCGTGATTCTTTTAATGCATTTACTGCCTCATTTGCAATTCTTGTAGCTTCATCATTAATCAAAACTGCTGATGTAGATGATACATTATTTGCATTGCCTTTATCCATAATTGATTCATGTTGAACTGCTGAATGAATACCAGTTTTCTTGAAAATATCTGACATAATTTTGGAATCTCCACTATTAGTTTCATTGTTGACCCTACTATCATCATCATCAAACATTGATTTTTCTTTAACGTTTTCATCCTTATATTGTTCGAATCCTGCAAGACCTGCAATTTTAGCTGCATCTATAAAATCCTGATCACCCTCATAAGTCTCCTTATTTTTAATATTTTTAATATTTGTGGGTCTTGATTTAAATCTCGTTTTTCTCTCTTTGATGCCGTCAAATGTCGCTTCGTCTGCATCAAATAAATCTGCCGTTTCTGTGCCTTTGACGTCATCATCACCCAATGTAAATAAATCATACATATCTGTCATTTTAAAAAACCGTTTCTGTTTTGGATCCTTCAAAATTTTATTTGTCAAAAATTGTTTGAAAATTTGTCTATGATAAATTTTTTCTTCAATACAACCAGCCATGATCAATCTATAGATTGCAACATCTTGTTTCTGACCAAGACGCCATGCCCTTTCCCTTGCCTGCATATCAGTTGATGGATTCCAATCTGGATCATAAATAATGACTCTTGATGCACCTGTCAAATTCACACCCAATCCACCAACTCTTGTGGTTAATAAAAACACGTTGTACTTTGGGTCATTATTAAATTGGTCAACCAGTTCTTGTCTTTGTATAATCGGTGTCGAACCGTCCATTCTCATGTACGAAATTTTGTTATTTTGCTCTTTATTTACGGAATCTAGTAATTTTTGTAGAATGTTCAACATTTGTTTAGTTTGTGTAAATATTAGAGTCTTCCTTTTTTCTTTGATCCACAAATCTAATAATGCTAAGATAACTTGAATTTTACCAGCTTTTGATGACAACTCCTCAACTGTTGGCAAGTTAGCTACTTTTTTATCTTTGACACTCGGATCTACTAAGTTCGGATGATTGCATATTTTTCTTAACATATCAATACCATACAATGCATTTCTTTTACCTTCTAGGATTTTTCGTAAATCGCCAGAATCAAGGAATTTTTTGTATAGTCTTTTTTGTTCAGGCGTCAACTTGCAAAACAAAACCATTTCTGTCTTTTGGGGTAAATCTTTAGCAACGTCTGCTTTAACACGCCGTAATAAATATGGTGAGACTAAATCTTTCAAAATAACTGCACACTTATAACCTGCCTGAACTTGCACATTTGTCGCATTTGCATAACCGCCCAAATTGATTGGTATACAGAATTGTCTTTGGAAAATTGGCAATGTACCCAATCTACCGGGGAACACAAAATCGAATAAACTCCATAGTTCAACCAAATTATTTTGAATTGGTGTACCTGACAGAATAATTCTATTTGGTGTTTTCAATTGTTTGCATGTAATTGTTATGAAGCTGTCTGGATTTCTGATTTTATGACCCTCATCGAGCACGACATAACCCCATTTTACTGGAAGTAAGTATCTTGCATAGATTCTAACACCTGCATACGTTGTAATAATAACGTGACCATCCCATACAACTTTTTCCACTAATTCTTTAATTTTTTTGTTTTCCTGTGTTTTACCAATTGTAGTAACGGAGCCATATTCTTCATTTTCTAAATCGTCATCTAAATCATCAAAATCACTGTCGTCAACACTTCTCTTATTATTTTTCTTTTTAGACAATCCTTCACCAATCGAATGTAAAATTATCGCTCTAAAAGGTGGCCACCATTTATGAAATTCATTACACCATTGCTTCAAAACAGTTGCCGGACACACAACTAATATCGGTCCTTTCAAGTTTTGACTATAATGTAAACCCGCCAAAAACGAGATCATTTGAATAGTTTTACCCAAGCCCATCTCATCACCGATAATACCACCGGTTTTTTGAGTGTGTAGTTCAGATAACCATTGGACACAAGTTTTTTGATAATCAAATAAACTTGGAAAAACATCACCCGGAAGTTTAAAGTTGTCATTCAAAATCGCATCTTTAACAGTTGGATGTGGTTTGTTCCATTCTGGCAATTCTGGGTCATCCATATAGGTTGGCATGTGTTGTTTGCGTAAAGATGACCTATCCTTTATCCATTTTTTAAGCCTTCTTTGATATATTCGTTCATCACCATCATCAACATTATCCTCGTCAGTAGCTGTATTTGTTTTAACCGTCCTACTGGTCTTTTTAGGTTCGTCAACGTCAACGTCGATATCGAAATCAATATCATCACTATCAACTGCCTCATAGTCACTTATTTCA
Source organism: Pichia phayaonensis (assembly GCA_030558305.1). Taxonomy (NCBI): domain Eukaryota; kingdom Fungi; phylum Ascomycota; class Pichiomycetes; order Pichiales; family Pichiaceae; genus Pichia; species Pichia phayaonensis. The sequence goes on from JAJMSE010000086.1 coordinate 14,523, forward strand.
TCATAATCAAATTTAAAATCAACATCATCCTTTTTTTTATTGTCTTCTTCATCGTCAATTTCAATAACATCACCTTTCTTGTCTTCTTTAACAATGTTATTGAAACCAGGCATAATAAGATTTTTATGAGTTGGTGCTTCAATATCATTCTGTTCTTCAATAAAAGCACTGCTTGTACCAAATGCAGTGACTTTACCTGTTCTAACCAAGAATTCCTCCTTTGTTTCATCCGGTAGTTGATGTGGAGTTGAACTATCTTGGGAGTTACCACTAAAATTTGTAGAATTCATTCTTATTTTCAACTCTCTTATTCTGGATTTGACTTCATTGACGTCTCGTAATGAGCTCATGATTTCGTTTTCCTCCAATTCTTCAATTTGGACACTTAATCTCGTATTTTCAGAAATCTTCAGATTGGGACTATCTAACTTCTTTTTAAGTGTAAACAATTTACCTTTAAACTTCAAATAGTTATCATTAGCTTTGGCAAGTCTTTTTTCTTCGATCTCTAATTCTTTACCTAATATGGCTTTATCTGCATCAGTGGCAACTTGTTTCTCAAGATCGGTCTGATCTACCATTTTAATATTGAGCTTGGCCAAAGTATCATCTTTGTTTATTATGGAGTCATTTTTCGGATTTGTATCTTGCACCACGCTTGTTTCACTATCTACCTGCACATCACTATCATTATTCTCCATCTTCTGTATAATGTTTGCTTTGTCTCTGTTAAACAGAACTGTAGAAAACCTAGGAAAAAATCACGTTTTTTCGTTTTTGGGTTTTTCCGAATTGGGAAGTGACACACTTTCGAAATATCTAGTGAATAAATTTCATGTTGTGGTTCTTTTGCGTTAAATATTAAAATAATTGCTTGTTTCTTTTAGAGAACCCCTACTTTATCTATCTATATTGACAAATGACTACTGCTCAGAACTGTGACCTGGAAAAAGAAAGGGTCAAAGAACTGGAAAATTTTGTTCAGCCAGCTTTGGAGATTATTATTAATTATGTCAAAGACATAGATTCGGGCAAGAGAGACATCGGACCCCATTTTGACGATCCAAAAGAGCTATATAAGATACTCAACCTGAATGCTGGTGATTTGTTCGAAAAATCCATCAAGTTTGATTCTGTTGATCCAAACAGTGAAGTTTTGAAAGTTTTTGAAAATATCTTGGAAAATTCCGTCACTACTTGGCATCCGGGATTTTTAGATAAGCTCTATGCTGGGTCAAATCCAATCGGTTTACTTTCCGATTTGTTGTTATCCATTCTAAACACAAACTCGCATGTTTTTACAGTCTCTCCTGCTTTTAGTGTGATCGAAAAGAAAGTCGGCCAAAAATATGCAAATATTTTTGGATTCAATGGTAAGTATGCTGGTGGTTTAACTTTCAGTGGTGGTTCATGGTCCAATATTACCAGTTTGCAAATAGCAAGAAGTCATAAATTTCCAGAAACCAAAGTTAAAGGTAATGGTTTGTACAAATTTGCAATTTACACATGTTCACATTCACATTATAGTATTGAAAAAGCGGCCATTTTACTAGGTTTAGGAACTAACTCAGTCTTTAAAATTCCTGTTAAAAAGAATGGTGAAATGGATACAGATAGTTTAGAAAATACAATTATCAAGTCTATTGATGATGGATTCACACCACTCTATGTGAATGCAACTGCAGGTACTACTGTTTTTGGATCTTTTGATCCGCTTGAAAAAATTTCTGAAATTGCTAAAAGATACAAAATTTGGTTTCATATTGATGGGTCATGGGGTGGTAACGTTATTTTCAGCTCAGATCGTAAGCAGTTATTGAAGGGCGCACATCTGGCTGATTCGATTACATCAAATCCACAGAAAATGTTAGGTGTTCCTAATACATGTTCTTTTCTGTTGCTACCAGACGAACGTGTATTTGTACAAGCAAATTCATTAAAGGCCCCATATCTTTTCCACAATGCTTTGGAAGAAGAAGAAAACTTTGATTTGGGTAATGGTACAATGGGCTGCGGACGTAGACCTGATGCTTTGAAAATGTATATGGCCTGGTTATATTATGGTCAGAGAGGGTTCCAACAAAGAGTTGACCATGCATATTCCATGGCAGAATATTTTGTTTCTAAGCTTCAGAGCAATCCCAGTTTCACAATTATTAATGAACTATCAGTTTCATGTCCACAGGTCTGTTTTTATTATAACCCGGTAGGCGATACACTAACAGGATCAGAAATGACTAAATTAACAAGAAAAATAGCTAGAGCATTACATCAATCAGGTGGTTTCTTGGTCGATTTTGCACCAAACCCAAATGATTCAATCACAGGTGAGGATAACGGAGAATTTTTCAGGTGTGTCTTCAACTCTCCTAATGTAACTACAGAAATTGTTGATAAATTGGTTCAAGGAATAATTGAAATTTCTCAATTATGAAAAGAGGAGGAATAAGTCGACTGGATATAAAATTTTCATTGTAAATAATTTCATTGTAAATAACTATATAATTTAGAAACTCTATAGATAATAGCATACAACATTTTTGTACAAGTAGGACCAAAATACAAGTTCTATTGTTTTTGGTTAGAATTCAATGTTTTTAATTTCTTCATTTCTTCTCTTGGATCAAACTCACCTTCTGACAACTTTCGATATTGTTCATCATACTTCCCCGTACTCAACGTACCGTTACCTCTAATTCTCTTTCTCATGTCTACTATACCTCTTTTGCATTCCAAGAAAGTTGCAAGTTGTGCTTTGCATAGATCTGGTAATTCGTTAGTTAATTCTGGGTTGTTGACACACTCCTTTGGGGTGTGCCTTTCAATCATCACACACGGCGATCTTTGCAAGCAAATGGCAACTTGTGTTAACTGGTCTTTGCAACTGGCAACCATAATATCCGTCTAGTTGTTGAAAAAGATTTATATGTTATGCAATGAAATTCTGGTCAGGTAATATATTAAAAATTAATTAGAAAGATGCAAACACCGCACCTGATTTCATAACAGGAGATGCATTATTCACCTTGTCTCCTTTAAATATTGCACAAAGTATCAATAAACTATCAAAAATAATACCAAGTAAAGCGGATTAGAACAATGACCATTAACTACTTACCGGGTCAGCCTAATAATGGCCCTTGTTCATGCAGTTTTGTCAATTGGAACACCATTCAAATTTTAGCATACATGTCGGGTAACAATTTGGTGATATTAACTAAAAACTCAACACATCTACAAACAATTTACTTGCCCGAGGACTCATTTGTTGTTGACATCAATCGTGTCAACGGTAAAATTGCAATTGCCATCAATAACCAAGTTTATGTTTATACACCGGAAATCGCCAATTTCTATAATTTTAACTTTCATGGTCGTAAGAATATCAATGAATTGAAAATTGAATGGGTTTTAGAACATATCATAACCAATGAAAATGACTCCTCAAGTATAAATACCTTGAGCTGGTCAGATTATACAGAAACTTCTGATCAAGATCTAGATTCTCATTTTTTAGATTTACCACCTGAATTTAATTCAAAAACATCATGTGAGCTAATTACAGGTTCTGATAAATCATTAACAATGCATCAAATGCTATACAAGAATGAAAATGGTGAAAGAAAATTATACTGTTCCTTATTATGGTATAAGGAACAACCAAATCCAATATATAAAGTCAAGTTTTCTCCAAATGCTACATCTGTTGCAAGTATAGGATATTACGATAAAAATGTTAAATTATGGCATAGAACTGGCTTTACATCTGAGTTTTGTGATTTTGAATTGCATTACCTATTACATGATACATATGTTACTGACATAATCTGGAAAAATTATATGACTTCCTCAGATCCAAATAACAATAATGACTCGAAATCAAATTCAGGACAAATAAAACCATCGAATAGTTTTATACTAAAACCTGCAAATAGCATATTTAGGAATGATTTAACACTGTTGTCCGAAACAAGCAGTCTATATTCCATAAATAGCCACAAATCTCAACATAACGTTTTATATACGTTCACAGCAAATTCAATTTTAAGGGCTTATTCTACATTTAGATTAGACAAGGGTTTCACAGTTTTCCATTCTGGATCCTTAGATCTATTTGAGGATGATCCATCAAAAAGAAATAAAGGTGTAGTTAAATCGGTTGCGATTCTGGATAATCCATATCTGGAACTAGGTTTAGAAAAAATGTTAGCAGATTTGGAAGTGCAGAATGAATCGATTTTATTAAATAAATCATTAGCACAACAAAATAAACTATTGGGTTTCATAAAATCCAAGATTGAATTATGTATGGTAATTGGAAGTGATGGTGAAATAAATCTCTATGGATTGGAAAATTTATGGAATCAGTTTCCAACAAAGATGAATGTATTTAAAATAAATAAGTTAAAAGCTGATGATAAACTATACCTTGCAAACATTGGATTAGCTGAACATTGTTTGCCAAGAATGTCTCAAAATTTTATTCTTAAATCGTTCCAGATAAATCACTATTCAAGCGACTTAGCTCTTACGTTAGTTATTCATGACTGTTTCAAAAATACAATCCGAGAAATTGGATTTACGTTTGACAAATTATTTCAGTTTGATAGGTCAAAATTGTTAAAGGAAGATGATAGTTCATATAAGATAAAATCTACAACAATTGGCTACTTACAACAAAAATTTACGGGTCATAATAAGTCGGTTAGAAGATTAATTAGATCAAACGATGGTTCATCAATATTATCATTAACAAGATTTAATGAAAACTATTTATGGACTCCAATATACTTAAATAAAAAGGGAACAACGTTGACGAAAAAATCAATAATTGTTACTCCTTCACCTGTATTATCTGCATTAATATGGAAAAGTGGTGAATATGTTTTAGCTATAGTGAAAAATAAATTAATTTCGTATCATTGTTTTAATTCTGATGAAAATAATAGAAAGGCCACCGAAGTCTGTTCAATGGATATTGAAATTGACAAAGAACCTGACTCGTTCTTTTTGTTACCTGAAAGTTCGGATAATGAATGTCATGTTGTTTTGGTTTTCAAAGATGGTTCATGTAAATCATTTGAATTTACTATAAATGAAACTCAAGCTAAGAAAAAATATGAATTTTCCCACTGTGAAATTGATAATTTAAATCTAAATGAACCTGGAGATAGCATACGCCTAATATCACCTATTAATCCGGTCGGCTGGAAAGAATCTATTGATAGAATTGGTAGGGCGGTATTGTCAACAATTTCACAAAATGGTGAAGTTTCTATTTATTATACTACCTATAGCGTAGATAATGGAAAGCATGAAATTAGATGGCATTTAAAGGACAGGTTTAGAACAGGAATTAAAAATTGTGCCTTTGTTTCATGTTCCTCAATTAACAAAATGGCAATCATTGACCGAACTAAAACAAAATTAAGTATTTGGGATATGAGTATTGGAGTTTGTGGATATTCTGAAGAGTTTCCAAACGAAATAATCAAAGATTTAGACTGGACATCAACTGAGTTTGAGCAAGGTATACTAGCGGTTGGATTTAAGTTACACTCACTATTATTTACTGAATTACGTTATGATTATACTAATAGGACATCATCCTTTGCAAAAATTAAAAAAGTTGAAATATCTGAAGAAACAACGCATGAAATTGGCGATTCGATTTGGATGAAAGACGGAATTCTTGTTATTGCTGCGGGTAATCAATTATATTTAAGTGATAAGTCATTAGATATCAATAATGATATTATTACTAATAAGGCCATTGGTACGTTAGAAATCACGAGTAATGATTTATTCTATTTATGTTCTGCATTAAATGGTCCTTTACCTTTATATCATCCGCAATTTATTATCCAACTGCTTTTAACTGGCAGAACGCCATTAATTCGGAAAATTCTAGTTAGACTTACTAAAGTTTTAAGAGAAATTGATTTAGGCGAAAGAAAAGAAAATGATTTTGAACTTGGCATTTCCGCTGAAGAAATTTTGGCTGATGATACCAATAAACTCACTGATACCGAAAATGAAAAATATAAAGCTGGATTAAGTTCAAAAGTTAATTATTTTGAAGAAAGTTTAGATAATGCGGCGGATGTTTTTGATGAGCAATGTGTGGATATATTAATTGAGAAGTTACAAAAGATGAGATTGCCATTTTTAACAGGACATCAACAAATTACGCTTTCACATACTGTTTCGATTATGAAAGATGTTTTGTTGAAATATATTAAAATTTTGGATTATAATGGTCTAAAATTTTATTTGACCATGAAATTATTTACACTTAACGTAACAAAAGATATAAATACGTTAAACTCGATTAGAATGAGAGATGTTCTGTTTGCATTGCATTCTGATAACAAAGATTTGTTGTACGATATTGTCAATGAGCAATCCAGGATGAAGATTGATTGGCTCAATGCTAAAAGATATGCATTGCCGTTTTGGATTGAAAACAATACATTAAAGAAAGTTCTGGAAAAAGTTGCAGGAAATGAATTTTTAAAATTTCAGGATGAAAATGACGGTAAAAAAGATCCAACATCATGTTCAATTTTTTACTTGATGTTGAGAAAAAAACAGGTTTTATTGGGACTTTGGAAAAATTCGTTTGGCCATCCTGAACGTGATAAAATGATTAAATTTCTAAGTAATGATTTCAATGAACCAAGATGGAAGTCTGCCGCAATGAAAAACGCATATGTTTTATTGGGCAAACACAGATACACAGATGCAGCATCATTTTTTCTTCTAGCTGATTCACCTAAAGATGCAGTTAGTGTTATTATGAGAAAACTGGACGATATATCATTAGCGATTGCAGTTGCACGATGTTACGAAGATAGTAACAGTGGGCCAAGTATGGTTACTATTCTGGAAAGACAGCTTGCGAATGAATCAATCAAGTCAAATGATAGGTGGAAATTGAGTTGGATTTTCTGGATATTAAATGAGAAGCAATTATCTGCACAAGCACTGATTAAACCATTACATTTTATAAAAGATGATTTGGCCAAAATACTACCGAACTTTAAATGGCCAAACGTTGAGGATATTGTGCGTACAAATAATACAGAGGACCCGGTCTTGTTGGTTATGTATGACTCGTTAAGAAATAGAAGTGTTGACTATTATAAAGGTATATCAAAGCTGAAGCCTGAACATGAATTCTCATTTGTTATTAAAGCCGCCTCAATGTATATTAAAATGGGTTGTGACTGGTTAGCGTTGTATCTTGTTGAAAGGTGGAAATTTTCACAACATGGTAATGGTGAAGCTTGTCATCAAGAATTATCAAATATGAATCAGGCCTATGAAGAAGAACAAACGCAAAGAAAAAGGCCAGGTGATATTCTTTCTAAATTTATGTCATCAAATTCTTCAAGTGGTATGCCAAAACAATCTCAACCAGTAAATAATTTACTTGGTTCATTTGGAGGTCCACCTGAGGTACCAAACATGTTGGATGCATTTGGAATGCAACCAAATACCCCAAGTATACTTGATTCTTTTTCGACGACGCCATCGTCACCACCTAAACCAAAAACAGCCAATTTACTTGATAATTTTGTGGATCCACCAACCATTACAGCAAAGAAACACAGAAATTTATTGGAGTCCTATACAGAGTCCCAACCTCCACAACCTATCAAGAGCAAAAATCTGTTAAATGATTTTACAGGTTCTACACAGGAAATCGCCAAACCTAAAAAACAACCAACTCCAGTGCCCAACATGCTTGATAATTGGAGTTAAGGATGAGATTTTGTAGTAATTTTTTGTTTGTTGATATAGTAAATTCATTTAACATAACATTATACACAACTTAATTATTATACAGTAGTAGACATTTAATCCTAATAAGTCTTTGCAGAATCAAAGAAAGAATCGAAAAATGACAACAAATGAGGAGAATGGTCTAGTAATTCTTGACCATTGTTTAAAATTGCCCTGGTTTTCAGGATAAGTGGGGTCTTACCTGGCATGCTATTGATGGTTTTGACTGTTAAATCGATTGTACTTAGTAATCCAAGTTTTTTACTTTCATCAATGTTCAAAATTGAATTAAATCTGTAAACAAATGCAAGGCATTGAAATAGTGATTTAATCGAGTTTATAAACACAATAAAAATAGGTGCCTTTTTTAGATGATTTTCAACTTCGGACTTTTTCATGAATCTTAAAACTATCTTTTCAGACATTGTTGCAACTTCATCAAGTATATCTTTAAATAATTGAATTGCATCGGGACCTATATTTGAGCCAGTTGGATCTTCCTTGAATTGCAGATCAAACAACGAACTAAATTTAATCAAAACACTTTGGTATAATAAGGTGGAAGTATTGGTAATAACAATATTCATTAAGGGCTCGGTTGTCAAATCGAAGAATAATAAATTGTTATGCATACTTTCGAAATTTTTCACCAGTTCGTCCACTTTGTTTCTAATTGAAACTATACTATTGGAATTTTTCAAAGTTTCCAACTCAACCATATTGAGAAACATCTTACACCATTTAATTATATTTTCCGAAATGGTTAGTAGTAAAATTTTAGACGAGGAGGAATTGATATCCAATAGAACCTGGTTGTTATCCAACTTTTGCATTGCTTCATGTAAATAAAAACTGGATTGTTCGTTTTCGTTAATTTCGTTAATTTCGCCAGAGTCGTTATTTAGTGGTAAGAATGTTGTTGGAGATGGTAATTTTGTGAAGATAACTGATAAGTTGTCAACACTTAAAATACATGGCAAACCGGTAACCAATGACGACCATTTATCAATTGCATAAACCTCCCATAGAACTCTCCTACGTTCTTCAACCAAAGGGATGTCATGATCAAGATTGTCATCTTGCAATAAAGTATTTGTTGATTCAAAATGATTAGAAGACATTGAAAAACTTCTAAAAAAAATTGCTGGGGTATTCAAAGTTGTAGGCGACAAATCAATTTGGTCATAGCCGTACATTTGGGTAATTCTGACACTGGATGAAACTGTCAACGCAGCTCTCATTTCCCTACCTGACAAAAATTCAAATTGCGCTTTTAAACACAAGGCATGTAAATAAGTCAAGATATCCGAATGAAATGAATCTCTATTTGATTCCCAATATTCGTTCATTTCAACTAATGAGGCTTGGTATAGTTTATCAATCAAGTGTTCATATTGATCCAAATAAAAACATGCAATTGTCCAGATTATATAGGAGTAATGTAGAATTTTTTTTGGTTCTTTTAAGAACTTGTTATAATATCTTGGAACGGAGTACTTGAAGATTCTTGTATTAGAATTGAAATAAAACTCATGAAACTTATCGATATCTTTCATAGTTAAATCCAATTTTGGTAAACCTATAATTTCTTCAAACGATTTGGTAGTCAGATTAGTTAAGTTTTTGTAAAAATTTTGTTCTGAAACAGTTGAATTTTCATTTCCATCTTTTCTGGAAATGATTGGGTTTTTTTTTACATTTGGATCGTTATCATTTCTTAAATCAGTAGTGCTATTAGCAACCAAAGGTTGGTTAATTTGGTTATAATAGATAGTTTCGTAAGGACTCGGGGGGTTTATAAAGCTGTGTAATGATAGCTTTGAATTTGAGTCAAATGGGTTTAAATTATTGTTCAATCGTAATAATTGATTAGAGCTATCAATAGCGTTAGAATTATTGGTATTTGCATTATATTTGTATTGGGGATAGGAAGATGGCGATATCGATGATGCCTGAATTGTGGGGTTATGATATAGGGCAGAAGGCATGTCTAGATTGTTAGACTGTGCAGTGGTGTCCTTTTCATTATTATTCTTAGTGTTGTCACTGTTATGGCTGCTGTTGTTGCTACTGTTGTTGCTACTGTTGTCGTTTTTAACATGATCTCTTGGGTCGTAAACTGTACGTCTTTTCGAACGTCTTTTGGTTATTTTGGTAGTAGTAGGTGGCTGATCGACACCAGGTTTTTTAATTTTGGAATTGTATTGCACATTTGGTTTTGGACCAGTTTTCTTATGTTCGACATAAACACATTCGATTTTTTTATTCAAACAACGGGTACATTCTGGCAATAGTTTGTCACATTTCAGTTTTTTATCTCTGCAATTAAGACATGCGATTTTTGTGTTTACTTGGCCATGGAACATTTTTTCATCATTATTCTCGGTGATTGTTTGACTTGGTGGTTCTTCCATTGTGACTAATAGACTGTATCTGGTGAACTAAAAGGAATTGAGTTGTTAAATATATGCAGAAATTGCAGAAACAGTAAAAAACGAAGTTACAAATCGGGGAAATTGGCATGAACCAGAATTTTTGAAATTCATGACGACATTCGGGCTGGGCTGTGCTGCGATCTATCAGTAAAAGGGCTGACCTTTTTTACGTAGAAATGGTTAGTTAAGACAGTATACGAATTGTGAACATATATCTATATATACAAGAGAGAATTGATTAGTCAATTAATTGATGTGTTTAACGGCCAATGTTTAAAAGAAGGGATTGTCCAGTACCTTCGTCGCCGGCACCACCCTTTGGTAAGTACGCAACATTTGGAGAATGGCTCAAGGTTTCGGCAATTTGTCTGGAAGCTTCGATTCTTCTGATGAGTAATAAACCGTCACCAGCCTTTGATAAAGCTTTTGAAATGTGTTCAGCAGCTTCCGCTTCACCTTCAGCTCTGATAATTGCAGCCTTTCTTTCTTGATCAGCCTTATCCACCAAAAACTTGGCTCTTTCAGCTTCTTGTTGGGCAACTTGCTTTCTTTCAACAGCCTTTGTGAATTCTTGTCCAAATGCCATATGGGTGATGGAAACATCTTCTAGTTTGATATTGAAATTAGCAGCTCTGATTTCCAATTCCTTACGGATTTTGTTTGAGACGGTTTCTCTCATGTTAATCAATTCAGCAGCATCGAATTGTGCAACAATGGATTTTAAGATTTCGTTACCAATGGAAGGTAAGACTCTTTCATCATAATCCAAACCTAAATTTTGGTAAATGACGGGTAATTTCATGACATCTGGTCTGTGTAAGACTCTTAAAGTAATGGAAACAGTTTGTAAATCCTTTGAACCGGTTGTGGTTGAGATGGTTCTTGGTCTTGTTCTAACATCATAGATGATTGGTCTTTGTAACCAAGGAATGATGAAGTTTAATCCTTCACCAACAACCTGTTGCTTGATACCGGTGAATCTGTCGAAAATGATGGCTCTTTCACCACCTTTGACGTCATAAAGGGAAACATCGGCAAGAAGAATAAGGGCTGACACTGGGAGGGCCAATTTGGAAATAGCGTTTGCGATTCTAGACATGGTTTGGATGACGAACGGATAAAGTAGGGTGGAGTTTAAAGGGTTATATTGCTATACCAAGTGTTAAATGTATGAAAATGCAAACGAAATTCGCCCTCGAAGAAAATTTGGAATGTGGCACAACAATGGAATGTGTCGTGGGGAGGAACAGGACGAGGGGAAGAACATTGTTCCGAATATTACAGAATAACTACATCAAGACAATCACACCAGGATCAATTGATTGTTGCACATTGGGTTATACATTATCTACTCTATTCCTCTTCGTTTGCTTGTTCTTCTAATATGCCTGAGCTTTTCAACAGTTCGTCAATTTCGGTTGAATTATAGATCTTGAGCTCAACCTTGCCTTGGTCGTTTAAGGAAACTGTTGAAAATTCTATTTTTTCACTGGATAACTTTGTAGAGTCGGACGTTTTGCTTAAAACCTTGAGACACAGATTTTTAGCATCGAGTAAAGTTAGATCATCCTTATATTCTTGTTTTAAAATTGTTTGGGCACTGGAGTTATTCGAGCCAATGCTTGTTGCCTTCCAACCAGAATAGTTACCTGAAGGATTGGAAGTATATAGTTGGAAGCCGAATCTTTTATCGTAACCGGCAAATAAAAAGGAAACACCGAAAGGTCTTAAACCACCAAATTGAGTATAACCTTGTTTCAAATTACAAACCTTTTTGACAACATTTTCCAGTAATGGTTCAGTATTGTAGATTTTAAGATATTCTTGGGAGTTTTCTCTGATGTAGTTGATTAATATACCTGCATCAGCGGTCATCCCAGCAACGGCACATAGAGTATTTTCATTTAATATATACATTTTTTCTGCATTTGAATCTTGTTCTAACAGCTTACTTGTGGTTTTCCTTTCTGCAACCAATGCAATACCTTCTGTTGACATGATTGCAATTGCTGTACCTGCATGATTGATTGCTTCAAGCGCATATTCGACTTGGTAGAGTCTTCCTTCTGGGGAAAAAATCGTGGTTCTACTATCGTAACGTCTGGACATTGGGGAGATGAATATTAGGGGGTGTTGTGATGTGAACGGGAAGGGAGGGCAAGTTTATGTGGTTGGATTTAGAACAGGTAGAATTGATTGTGAATCGTATGGCGTTTTTTTGCATTTGCCCTCGTTGAAGAATGAAAATTGGAAACAGGAAAACGAAGACGAAAATGGAAATTATTTGATTATGGGGATGAGGATTTCATGATTGTGCAAGTGGATTGGCTTAGTGAATTCTGCAGTCATGAGTGTGGTTATAGATGGGCCAGTGAGAGTTCGTAGAGGATATGAACTAGCTATCAAATGGTATGTGGACCGCAACTTGAATAGAAGTTTAGATATAGTCTGCGGATTGGTTGCAGATTTGGGCATAGTTAGTAAGGATTATCAATTACAGGTTAAGATAATCAAATTGTACTTAACGTTGTTAACGGCAATGGTCGAGGAAATGATCAGTGTAAGTGTATTGCAATTGAATACGATCAATGAAAGTAGACTGAATTTCAAAGAATATCATAAGAATGGCAATAAGATGGAGATTGGAGATGAAATTTGGGACACCGTTAGGAACAAGGGGATGTATGAATTTGTTGAGAAATGGGGAGTAGATAAAGAATTGAGTATTTTAAGACTGGTGTTCAAGCTTGATCTTAAGGTAGGTGAAAAGGATAGGTTCCAATTGGAAATGGAAAAATCGCTATTACGTGAGGGTGTTTTACCATATACAGACGGGGGAGTGTTGAGAGATAAGGAAGATGTGGAAGAACTGTTCAAAATGTACCTAGTTGAGGTTGTGTACTACGAAGAGGGGGTGAACGGTGTTCGAAAGGTTGTTGAGAGGGTTGTACGAGGGGACAATCAACGGTTGGTGGAATGGATAGAGAAGTACCACAGTAGCACGATGCAAGAGAATGGTGTTGATGGTGACAGTGATAGTGACAGTGATGAGTACTACTACGACGATGTGGAGGATGCGGAGGCGGTGGAGATGGAGGAGAAGGAGATTGCAATCAAAGCAAAGAAAGCTGCTGTGAAGGTATCCTCTAAACCTACCAAGGCATCTTCTAAACCATCTAAACCATCACCACCTACACCAAAAACAATGCTGTCTCGGCTCGCCTGCCTGTTTCGGCCGCGCACAACACGCGCTGCTGTCGTGGCCACCCTCGTCTTCTCTCTCGTCCCTTTGTTGCTGAGCCTTCGCAAAAATCGACAAATCCGACAAAATCGACGCGTCGGCGGCTCTTTTCCCCACCTATGACACCGTTCCCATCATCGGTGCACGGGTTTTGGAGCCCTGGGTCATCGTTTTTTTTGTTTTTGTCTTCCTGTCCCTGGGCGAATTCCAATATATAAAACACGCCCAATTCGTACATCGCAAGTATAGTGGACATGAAGACAAAGTGTGTCAGTGTGTCAGTGTGTCCTTTACACTTCTTATATCTTTTCATCCGTATATCGAGTATACCATGTCCGACGACGCTATTACCATTGATAACCCCCCTTCCGATCACGAGGAAACCCCTACTGACGAACCATCTGACTCCACCCCACCAACTGTCGAAGAATTATACCCAATCGCCCTCCTCATGGATGAACTAAGACACGATGATGTCGCCTCCAGAGTCCAGGCAATGAGAAGATTGGACACAATTGCCCTTGCCCTTGGTCCAGATAGAACAAGATCTGAACTATTACCTTTTCTGGAAGACGTTATCCCTGAAGACGAGGACGAAGTTATTGCTGTGGCTGCTGAAGAATTGGGTAACTTCATTCCTTTTGTTGGTGGACCATCTTTTGCAACTTTATTGATACCTGTCTTGGAAAAAATCGCCGCTTGTGAAGAACCAATTGTTAGAGCAAAGTCCATTGATGCCCTTAATAACATTGCAGATGAACTGACATTGGAACAGATCACTAGCTTCTTTATTCCTTTGATTCATAGATTAGCAAAGGAAAGGTGGTTTTCTTTACATATTGCTGCAACCGGTTTATTCAGATCTGTGCTTCTCAAATTAAATACTGACGATGGTAAATTGGCCCTATTAAATCTGTATGATGAGTTGGTTCATGATGACTCGCCAATGGTCAGAAAGGCGGCTGCAAAGGAATTACCACACTTAGCTGATCTGTTGTCTGATCACCAAATCGATAATCCAGTGCTTTGGGCTGTGATCACCAAAATGTACCAAGCTATAGTTGATGATGACCAGGATTCTGTCAAATTCCTGAGTGTGAATATCCTCGTTTCTATTTTGAAACATTTCAACAGAAACTCTTTACCAGATTCAATGGAAAAGTTATTCCAATCATTGCTTTCTCTGATTAAGGATCCAAGTTGGAGAGTCAGATACATGGTTGCTGATAGGTTTGATCCATTGGCATCTGGCTTTAATGATGAAGTCTACACTGCTAAACTAGTTCCACACATCATTTCTCTGATGAAGGATTCCGAATCTGAAGTTAGAAAGGCAATCTCAGCACAATTGCCACCTTTTGCAAAATTAGTTAATGAGTTTGATCGATCAATTGTTTTGGATGAACTGATTCCAATTGTAAATCAGTTAAGTATGGACGAATCAGACGCTGTCAGAGCTTCACTAGCAAGTCAAATCGCAAATTTAGCTCCAGTTCTTGGTAAAGAAGTTACTATTAAACACTTGTTACCAATTTTGGTTGAAATGTTAAAGGACGACTTTAGTGAAGTCAGGTTAAATATAATATCAAATTTACATATTGTCAATGACGTTATTGGAATCCAATTATTAAGTGAAAGTTTATTGCCTGCAATTACCGAGCTGGCTCATGATAGGTTATGGAGGGTTAGATTGGCCATCATTAAACAAATTCCTTTACTGGCAAAACAATTAGGCCTTGAATTTTTTGATAAATCTCTTGGCAAATTGTGTATGGACTGGCTGTGGGATCCGGTTTTTTCAGTTAGAGAAGCAGCCGTTAAAAATTTAACTAAATTAACTAAGCTATTTGGTGAAGAATGGTGCAAAACTGAAGTTATACAAAAAATTATGCTTAAAAGAGCCGGCGAACATGCTTATGATAATTACATTTGCAGATTAACATGTTTGTATACATTTAACAAGTTGATCGATGTTGTTTCTCCTGAAATGGTTAAAGATTATTTATACCCTCCTATTAATATCCTAAAAAAGGATCACGTTCCAAACATCAGATTCAATGTTGCCAAATGTTTATACAAAGTTGCAAAGGCTCTAAAAGGTCATTATAATGATTTGATAGTCGATGAAATCAAACCAACTTTGGAACTTATGGCTAGCGACGATGATGATGTTGATGTTAAATTTTTTGCGAACGCTTCCTTATCTAAAATTATTCAATTTTTATAGTTACAAATACCTCTATGTAATCGGACGTATATAACCAAATCTAATCTCTAACTGCTTTGATCAACATTGGAATCATTCCAGCTGTTGGAACAGTGTATTGTCTATGACCAGTGGCAACAATTAATGACTTGATTTCACCTGAATGTGATGCACAATAAACAACTGAATCATCATTATCACAATCACCAAACACTTTTTGTAAGAATAAATTGGCCCTAATTGCCTGTTCATTAACAGGTTCTCTCCAATCATCCCTATAATAAATATCTTCATGTGAGAATCCCTCTTCAAAATCAAACCCCCATCCAGCTAATCTTTTAGAAAACTCCGTAGCTGTTGATCTCTTGTCACATAAATGTTCACCAATTGTTTCCCTTAAATTTTCAACAATTAATGGTCTTAATCTTTCATCTGCTAACAACTCCTTTGGATCTTCATCCTTGTGTAGACAAACACCATCCATTGTAATGGTTAACGTTTGTGCAGATCTGGTAAATGGTGATGAATACAGCCGTGTTGGGATCGGACATCCATGTTCAGTGATTTCCTTTCTAAATAACTCGTTCATTAATCTTGCTTGGTTTTCACCACGTTCAGTCAGAAATGGATCTGGTCCCCATCTCAATTCTTCACCCTCTGGGGTAACTGCACCTTCTAAGTGGGAATAATGATCATCCCATGCTTCTAACCCCCAAATCTCAACCGCTTTGTTGTGATAGCCTTGACCGTGTCTCGCACAAAATACCAGCTTGTACTTTTCCTTCTCAGGGTCAGAGACGTTGTCATTCAGTTTTTTAAGTTCTTGTATTAATGTCGACCATGATTCCTTGTTTAATCCAAAATGATCATCTAATGAATTGTAAGCTGCATCGTTTGTTTCCGGTGCTGACTGTTTGAAAAAGCCTGGTACAATTGAAAACTTCCATTCTGGGTTAATTTTTTTCAATGCTTCGTTATACAAAATGTACTCTCTGTCAGGGACAACAGAATCAATCTTGTCTGTGTAGTTGGGTGCTATTAAGGACATGGCTCGGGCATGCTTGTACAAAAGAAAAAGATGTGCCCTCCAAGTGAATACATGGAACACAAGGCAATCTGAGTACTCGTTCTGGATAAATGTAAACACTGCGAGTATTATAGGAAGGTGAAATGTCTAAATGGAAAAGTTCAGCCGGTTTTCTAACTGTTTTCTTTTTTGTTTGCTTTTTTTTACTCCTCTTTCATTCTATAATCCCAATAGTTATTCATGTCGTCCTTCCTACAACAACATTTTACCACGTCTGCCATCCCAACCATCAGATCAACTAGAGGATTCAGAAGAAATCCAGAAACAAAACCAGCATCTCCAATATCTCAACATCAATATAACAACCATGATCAATATAATCCACAACAACAACAGGTCACTAATCATAGAGAAATTAGAATGTATGCAGAACAAACCCTAGGGTCCGGCTCTTCGCTTGCTAAGGCGGTCAAATTGCCCGCTGGTGAAGATTTAAACGAATGGTTGGCAGTTTATGTGGTTGATTTCTATAATCAAATTAATATGTTATATGGTACAATCACCGAATTTTGCTCACCTACAACATGTCCGAGAATGATTGCAACTCAAGAATATGAATATCTTTGGCAAGACCCAATGCATAGAAATGGCAAACAGCCAATTTCAATGAGTGCACCAGGTTATGTTGAGGCCTTGATGGAATGGATCCAAGGGTTTCTTGATGATGAAACCATATTCCCAACTAAAATGGGTGTTCCATTCCCAAAACAGTTCCCTGCATTAGTTAAAACAATCATGAAACGTTTGTTTAGAGTCTATGCACATATGTACTGCCATCATTTTGATGAAATTAATGAACTAGGACTACAAACTCATTTAAACACTTCTTTAAAACATTTTATTTTATTTTCAATTGAATTCGACCTCTTACAAAGAAAAGATTATGGTCCGTTGGACGAATTAGTTGATAGAATGGTCCAAGATACGCAAAATGGTCTTTAACACGTCTAGGTTTTAGGATTTGTTTCTAATTTTGTCTTTAGTTTTATTTTTAGTTTTAGCTCTAGTTTTAGTTCTTTATATAACGTACTGTACTTCTATGTATACCCAATATGGTGACACCACATAAGAATTGGAAAAAAAAATAATGATACTGTACACACAGCGCAAAATCCGTAATTTTCTTATCTCAATTTTTTGCGGTTTCTTTAATTTAAATTCTACAAAACCTTTATAGTTATATAAACAAATGACACAACCCTTATCATTGGATACGTGTCCAAGGACATAACCTACTAAACAATTGACACAATGAACCGAGATATAGAACATAGAGAGCGTTCAATATCTCCTATGTCTCCCGGACTGCCGAAAAAACATGCGAACTCATGTGCATCCCATAATCAGGCATCTACAATTCCAAGACAATCAAGGGCAACAATATTTAAAAATGAACAAAAGAACCCAGAGGATGCCACAACTAATGATGAGCTGACACTAACCAATTTCTCAAATCCGTTTACAACTATACGTTCGCTTGCGATGTCAAATTTATCAGAATCTGCAATTTGTACGACTGATGACGAAGATAATTACTCGTTTACTTCATCATCCAAAGTACCAGTAACTTTAAACAACAACCCAAGCATTAATTCACCATCTGTATTTGATAATGAAAGTGATGATGAAAAGGAGAGTGAAAGTATGGATAATGATGAAGTGTTTCAACCACATCCCTTGACTGATACACCAGTTTTTTCGGCGATTGAACTTGATGATGACTTAGATAATGAAGCTGATATTTCCGGCTCAAATTCATTTGAGTTAAGCATTAGTACCAGAGAATCCAACTTTGCCAATGATAGTAGTGATAAAACTGACAGTTCACAACAACGTAAATTGTTCAAACAAAAATACCAAAAGTTAATCCCTATCGCAATGGAAAGAATTGAATCTCAAGAAACTGCAGTTATAACAGAACATACAAATTCAGGTAATAATTCAGATACAAACTTAGCTAAGAAGAATTCAGTAACAAATGCTTCCGTGTTTGATATACCTTGTCAAACAATTTCTAAAACTTCACCAGATGGACAGTCAAATTTCTCCATCTCTGATAAATTGGTCGTTGTCATGATTGGATTACCGGCAAGGGGGAAATCTTATTTGAGCAATAAATTGGTCAGGTATCTTAATTGGTTACAAATAAATGCAAAAATATTCAACGTTGGATCAACAAGACGATCAAAATCTAAAAACTTAGGACAAGCAATGGGACCATGTAAGCAGCCATTGCCTGATAATACAACGACACAAGATGCGTCCTTTTTTTCACCTGATAACAAAGAGTCGATTAACTTGAGAGAAGAATGGGCTAGGGAGACATTGGATTCGTTATTGGATTATTTATTGATTGGTGATGGATGTGTTGGAGTTTTCGATGCAACCAATACGACGGTTAAAAGAAGGAAAATGGTATTTGATACGATTAAAGAAAGAAGTAACAATAAATTAAGGGTATTGTATTTGGAAAGTATATGTAATGATGAAAGTATTATTGAAAACAATATATTGTTGAAGTTGAAAGGACCAGATTATAAAGACATGGATTCAACGTTAGCTAAAAAGGATTTCATAAACAGGTTGGCAAACTATGAAAAAGTTTATCAAACAATTCAATTAAGTGAAGAAATGAATTTAAATTTCCAATATATTCAAATGATCGATGTTGGTAGAAAGGTAATTTCATGTAATATTGATGGCTATATTCCGTCGCAAATTGTTTATTATTTCCTTAATTTTAACTTGAAGGATAGGTTGATTTTCATTACGAGACATGGTGAATCATATGATAATTTAAAGGGTAGAATCGGCGGTGATTCTAAACTCACTGAAAGAGGTCGTAAATATGCAATTGCACTTGAAAAATTTGTTGAAGAAAAGAAGAGAGAATTTGATTTGAAAAAATCAAATAATAACAATGATGAGAACAAGATTAATAATAAGATAACAGTCATTAGCTCTGCATTGAAGCGTGCAGTTCAAACGGCAGAATCTTTCAACGATTCAAGCAAGTATGATACAAAACAACTAAGGTTATTGAATGAGCTAGGATCCGGAAAATTTGATGGTCTGACTTATCAGGAAATTTCAAGCTTATACCCTGAAGAATTTGAAAATAGAATAAAAAACAAATTAACTTATAGATATCCAGGTATTGGGGGCGAATCCTACCTTGACGTTATAAGTAGATTAAAGCCGGTTATTAACGAACTTGAAAGAAGTAAGAGCCATTTAGTTTTAATTTCACATAGAGTTGTATGTAGAATTTTGATGGCATACTTTTTAAACTTACAAAAAGATTCAATTAGTGATTTAGATATACCATTACATTCGGTTTACACATTTGAACCAAAACCATTTGGGGTTTTGTGGCATTTATGGGAATATGATGAAGTTTCAAATAGTTTCAAGGAATTAGATTTGAATAATTTAACACAAAGTAATTCCAAAACCATTAAACAAGTTGGAATTGCATTCAGAGAGAGAAAGTATTCAGTTGTGCCAACTGCACCTTTTGGTAATGAAAATCTAAGTAGGAAGAGCAGTTTTAAGAACTCATACAGACCTAACGATCTAACTAGTCGTAGAACTTCACTAGTTGAGCTCGATAGGTCTTCCATTAATACGAATAAGGGTAGGTTCCCAATGAGGACAAATACAGCCTCATCAAGTGTTAGGAGCGAGTTTGAAAAGGGTAAAAATAAAAGATAATTTCTTTTTCTTTTCAAAAAATTTTTGATCTATGAATTGCAGTAAATTTAATTTACTGACAATAAATCTTAATTTATAATTTCTCAATACATAAAGTAAAAATAATCTACATAATGAAAAAGAAGTAAACAAAAATATCAAAAAAAAAAAGAATCAATAATAATAATAATTAGAAATCAAAAGAAAGGCAGTAAATGAAATAAAAATAAATTAAAAACAAGTTTCTAAATTTCTTATTTCTTTGCAGCCTTTGCAGCAGACTTGGTAACCTTACCTGCCTTGTCAACCTTTTCAACGGACTTGATAACACCGACAGCGACAGTTTGTCTCATATCTCTGACAGCGAATCTACCTAATGGTGGGTAGTCAGTGAAAGCTTCAACACACATTGGCTTGGTTGGGACCATCTTGACGATAGCAGCATCACCAGACTTGACG
>JAJMSE010000087.1:0-35158 GCA_030558305.1 Pichia phayaonensis
GGTTTGGACTGATCTCAATAATAATAATATGAAATTAATCAGAAGTATGCAAGAGGCGCCGTGGCAACAGTGGCGAAAGTGGCCCTTTTTTGCCAAAACGGGCGGAGTGCGGAATGCGGAGTGCGGAGCGCGGAGGGCGGAATGCGGAGTTGCCGAGAAATGTTCTTCACAGCGTTTGCTTTATAAGAGCTGGGTTTCCCTGAAGAAGAGGGAATGATTACAGGGTTGTCTAAACTTTCTTTCCCTTGATCAGCACACACTGCAACACTCAAACCCTTAGACCCTTAAACACCCTGACACTTCTATAATGTCCAACTTTGACGATATCGAAAAACAACTCTCTCACGACGAACACTTGGAAAACACCTCCAACGCAAACACCTCCCCTCCTGTTGGACTCTACGCAGACGACCACGGATCATACAATTCCGACCACCTCATCTCCAAGGTCACCACCTCCTCTGACGGCAACTACGTCTACCTTGGCACCAAGAAGTTCGCAAAGGAAGACTTGGTCCAAGCCTTCGGTGGTACCCTTAACCCAGGTTTAAGTGCACCATCTTCCCACAAGTTTGCAAACCCTGCTCCTTTAGGGTTATCTGCCTTTGCATTAACAACTTTCGTTCTTTCCTTAGCTAATGCCGGTGCCATGGGTGTTAAAAACGACTCTGTTGTTATTGGTTTAGCTGTCTTCTACGGTGGTCTTGTTCAATTATTAGCTGGTATGTGGGAAATGACCTTAGAAAACACCTTTGGTGCCCTTGCACTCTCTTCTTACGGTGGTTTCTGGATGTCCTTTGGTGCAATCCACATTCCTTGGTTTAACATTGTTGGCAGTTATACCGCAGATAATGCTGACTTGGAAAATATGCTTGGTTTCTACTTATTAGGTTGGGCCATCTTCACTTTCATGTTGACTCTGTGTACCATGAAATCCACCTTGGCCTTCTTCTCATTATTCTTCCTCTTGGCAGTCACTTTCTTATTATTAGCACTTGGTAAATTAGCTGGCTCTAAAGGTTGTACCACTGCTGGTGGTGTTGTTGGTATCATTGTTGCATTCATTGCTTGGTACAATGCATACGCCGGTTTAGCAAACAAACAAAACGCTTATCTCAGAGTTACGGCATTACCTTTACCAGTCTACGGTGGCAAAGATTAAGCAGCAGGTATGCCAAACCAGTCTTTCGTCTTTTGATCCTCATCATCATCCATTTATTTTTATTAATTTTAATTCTTGTGATGTCGTTTATTTTGTTTTCATTTTTATTATCTATCTCCTCTATGTAATCAATTATTTAATGATTTTTTATGACTTAATTTTCTAATTTTACTTTTTTTAATCTAATACACAAACTACAAACTACAAACTAGGAACAACACAAAAACTCTAAAACCTTCCCAAAACGGAAAACAATGCAGCGAAGAAGAAAACAGTTGCAAAAAGCGGTGAAATAGCCTAAACATGCCAATAGCCTTTTCCCGATATTGATTACTCATATTCTTCTATTGTCAACCAACCACAATTATCCTAAAAATAAACACTTTCCCATCATCCGCCCCCCCACTCAGCTGCTCCTTCTAACAATCCACATCTACTTAATGAGACTATCCTTTATAAGAC
Source organism: Pichia phayaonensis (assembly GCA_030558305.1). Lineage (NCBI taxonomy): Eukaryota > Fungi > Ascomycota > Pichiomycetes > Pichiales > Pichiaceae > Pichia > Pichia phayaonensis. Next base: position 1,625 of record JAJMSE010000087.1, read on the forward strand.
GCATCCATATCCATCACAACGCCCGACTCTCAGCCATAAAACTCATTCGTGAGATCTCCAAAATAAAACTACCAGACTACGAGAAAACTCTTAAGTCAAATGCCAACACAATACCGACAAACTTCAACAATGCCAATGACACCTTGTTAAGCATGCTGATCCTAATCACCCGTAGATTGGAAACCTTCAATTCCTTGTCTTACATAACCTTGTTAAATCCTCATATTGCCAATATCTGGAATGCCTATTTAAAAAGTTTCAAAGAACTCATCAATTTCATCTCCACATATGACGACAGTCCCCTAAATTTCAAAATCATAAATAACCAACAAAACTCCGAATTCGTCCAGGTTTTGAAATCAATCATTGATATGCATACCGATAATATCATCGAATTAAGGGATGGTATATTAGAAACGAAGAACAAATCTACCGTGTTATCTGAAAAATCCTTCTTGGATACTCATTTAAGTGAACGTATTTTAATGAGATTGATTGCAAATAACCATATTTCCAAATCTTGTGATAATGTTGGTTTGCTTGATAAAAATTTAAACGTTTTAGAAACTTTAACAAAATCAATACATTTCGTAAACGATATGGCAACTTTGAAATACTTTGAAAAAGTCCATGTTAATATAAAAACCATTAAAATTGGCAATACCCAAACCATCGTCGATGATAACATAACTTTAGATAACATTCATGAAAAGGAACTCATTTTCCCATACATTGGCAACCACATAGAATATATCCTGACTGAAATTTTGAAAAATTCAACAAGGGCAACAATTGAAAACAAGTTAACTAAAAATCCAATTAACATATTGTTAGTATTGAATACCCAAAATTCTTCACCTACTTTACAAATTAAAGTTTCAGATCGTGGTAATGGAATACATCCCAAAATAATTGAAAAATTATGGGAATATTCATTCACAACCGTCTTAACTTCAAACACAAACACTCCAGGAAACTCAACCATGTCCTTATCCTCAGGATCAGATGCTGAAATAGACGCAATCAAAGATCTAGGTTTGCAAAACCCAATTTCTGATAGTAATATAATCGCTGGCATGGGTTATGGATTACCCCTAAGTTTAACCTATTGTAAACTATTTGGTGGTAATATGAAATTACATAGTGTTTATGGGAATGGAACGGATGTTTACGTTAATTTCAAAAGTATTTAAATCTTTTTCTTTTACTATATAGAATTATATATATACAGGTATACAAGCATTTTTGAACATTAAACTTATGAACTAGAGCAAGCTAATTAATTATAACGATGAACCTCTCTTTGGGAAGGTTGAAACATCCTTCGCAACTGAGGACATAAGACCAAAAGATCTTGCCCTTCTAATTGCTTTCGCCATTTGTTTTTGTTTCTTTGCGGATAATCCAGTAACTGATCTGTTTAAAATTTGTCCTGAAACATTCATATAACTATTTAATAAATGTGGCATGGTATAAAAATCTAATGGGTTGATTTCAGTTGTGTTAAATGAGGATAATTTCATGTGTTGTGAAAGTTGTGTTTTGAAAACCTTGTTTTGGTACCTTTGTGAAGATATCGAAAAGTCAAATGGATCATATGTTTTCTTGTTTAAAAAGGTTGGAATGAATCTATCATCAATGGTAGTTCTTTTATTTTGTTGTTGTTGTTGTCCGAGTTTACTTGCATCACTGAAAACTTCTTTGATGGATCCAAACGCTGATGTTCCGTTTAACAAGCTACGACTGGTATGGAGGGATCTGGTAAGCATCGTGGTTGATTGTCTGTTGTTTATCAAATTCTACAACTATCTCTACCAGGTAGAAAATTGGACATTTCCGGTTTTTTTATTTTTTTTTGCCTAATGAACAAATCCTCATTTCACGAAAATGTGTGACAATTTCCAGGATGTTTTTTTGCAGACGATCGTCTCGAACATGAATTTCAACACACCAAACATGTACACACGCTTAACTATTCAAATAAGATACAAATAACTACCTAACATCTCGTCTAATGGAATGAAACTACGTAGATCTGGAAGAACTACAAGAATTGACTATGCAGCATTGAATGAATCGCATACAATCCAACAACATAATGTACATCCACACATCCAAAAATTTGAGACGTTTGAAGACATGTCAAGCTCAACCGGTTCTTTAAAAGATTATATTTCTTTAATTGAAGATGTTGAATTCAATGACAATGATCTATGTGAATTAATTCAAACTACAAAATTAATGAAGCCTATACTTATACGTGGTGCTAATCCAAACGTTTCAAGCACATACAATTCTAAAATTAATCTTACTTTTAACATTCCAAACTATAATATTGCTGATTTAACTGAAAAAATCGGTAAGGATCATAAAGTCCCAGTAATGGATGTTATGACACAGAATAATTCTCCTAATTGGGATATGCAGAAATGGTGTAATTATTTCCAATTGGATAAAGAAAATCGTAATAAAATTAGAAATGTTATCAGTTTAGAAATAAGTGATACTGATTTAGGTAAAGAAACCGAAATTCCAAAATGTGTACAAGACCTGGATATGGTTTTAAATTTATTTAAAGAACAGGATTCAAGTTTATCCAAATTATTAGAAAGGAATCAAATCTTACCTCCAAAAGTTCAAAAATATATCTTAATGTCAATTGCTGGTTCATATACTGATTTCCATATAGATTTTGCAGGTACTTCCGTTTACTATTCACCAATGTCAGGTTTAAAAAAATTCATTTTAATTCCACCATTAGATAAAAATTTAGATATCTACAAAAAATGGTGTTTATCTGATAATCAAAACAAAACATGGTTCCCATCACTGTTAAAACCATATACTACAAATGAATTTAATAAATTACGAAAACAAGGGGTTTCTCCATATTACCTAAACAATGGTTTCGTAATCGATATCTTACCTGGAGATTTACTATTATTACCAAGTATGTGGATCCATTCAGTTTATACAGTCAAAGATTCTTTAATAATTGGAGGAAATTATCTTAATTTATTAAGTTTGAAAAATCATTTGAAAACTTATAAGATTGAAATTGAAACAAGGGTAAATGATCAGTTCAAATTTCCAAATTTCATTAAATTCATTTGGTTAGTCGCATATCATTTGGTAAATTATACCACTATAGAAATGAATGATAGTTTTAAAATTGATTGTTATAAAAATTTATTCACCTTCTTAAATGATCAATTCAATTATATTTCAAGTAAACCATCAACAAAACGTGATAAATTATTAATATCCAAAATAAAAGCCTCCATTCCAAAAGAGATCATCGGCGACATTCCAACATTCTTAAAGCATCTTGGTGAATGGATAAACCCAGTGGATATAAAGAAAGAAAATAATCATGACCATAATGATGATGATGAACACCCTACAAAGAAACAAAAATATGTATAAATAGTAAACAGTATAGTATTATATATAACGTGTAGAATTTACGTAATAAAGATCCAAAAATTTAAACTTCTCTTCTCGAAATTGGAAAGTTGCGCTACGTGGACGACTTGAACACTAATTGATGTTTTGATGTGTTTACGTTGATTTCGTGGTTTTGGTTTGGCTCTCTCCACACACTGCAAAGATGAAGATGCTTACTAAGGTACGTAGCTCCATAATCAAATTTCATTGATGATAGGCTATCATATAGATCAATTTAATTGAATTCAATCCTCCATTATCGTTGCATACTAACATTTTATTCATCTTTTTCTTTTAACTTAGTTTGAATCCAAGTCTTCCAGGGCAAAGGGTGTTGCATTTCATCCAAAAAGACCTTGGTTACTTGTCTCATTACATTCATCGACCATTCAATTATGGGATTATCGTATGGGTACATTAATTGATCGTTTTGAAGATCATGATGGACCTGTTAGATGTGTCTCTTTCCATCCAACTCAACCAATTTTTGTTTCAGGTGGTGATGATTATACAATCAAAGTTTGGTCAACTCAAACAAGAAAATGTATGTTTACACTGACTGGTCATTTAGATTATGTTAGAACTGTTTTCTTCCATCATGAATTACCTTGGATTATTTCAGCATCTGATGATCAAACAATTAGAATTTGGAATTGGCAAAATAGAAAAGAAATTGCTTGTTTAACTGGTCATAATCATTATGTTATGTGTGCACAATTTCATCCAAAGCAAGACTTAATTGTTTCTGCTTCATTAGATCAAACTGTTAGAGTTTGGGATATTCAAGGTTTAATTAAAAAACATTCAGCCCCTTCATCAAATTCAGCTTATGGTCAACATTCTTCAATGAGTCAATATGATAATAGAAATTTACCACCTCAACAAGATATTTTCGGTAATACTGATGCCGTTGTTAAGTACGTTTTAGAAGGTCATGATAAAGGTGTTAATTGGGCATCTTTCCATCCTGAATTACCATTGATTGTTTCAGGTGGTGATGATAGATCTGTTAAAGTTTGGAGAATGAGTGAAACAAGAGCTTGGGAAGTTGATGGTTGTAGAGGTCATACAAACAACGTTCCATGTGTTTTATTCCATCCAACTGAAGATTTAATTATCTCTGTTGGTGAAGATAAAACAATTAGAACTTGGGATTTAAATTCAAGAAGTCCTGTTAAACAATTCAAGAGAGAAAATGATAGATTTTGGATGATTGTTGCACATCCAAACATTAATTTATTTGCTGCTTGTCATGATTCTGGTGTAATGGTTTTCAAATTAGATAGAGAAAGACCTGCATCAACTTTAAATCATCAAACTCAAGAATTATTTTTCATTAATAATGTAAACCAAGTTCAAAAATACAATTACAACTCAAATTCAACTTCTTTACCATTCCTTTCATTGAAAAAATTAACTACTCCTTGGAATAAAATCAAAAATATTTCATATAATCCATCAGAAAATTCTATGCTAATCCAATCAGGTGACAATGACAATGGTCACTATGCACATTTCCAATTACCAAAGGAAATTGTTGGTGCTTTAGAACCTTCAACTAAGGGTGAGGGTAAGGCAAACTCTGCTTACTTTATTGCTAGAAACAGATATGTTACATTTTTGAAATCTTCTCATAAATTAGATATTCATGATTTAAATGATAATGTCACAAAATCAATCGTTTTAGATAGTGATGTTAAGGACATTATTCCTGCAACTCCAGGTTGTATTTTATTATTAAAATCATCTAATGTTATTTTATATGATGTTCAACAAAAGAAAAAATTAAGTAATTTACAGATGAATAATGCTAAATATGCTGTTTGGTCTAATGATAACCAATACTTAGCTTTATTATCAAAACATACAATTGTAATTGTTAATAAGAAATTTGAATCTATCATGTCAATGCATGAAACAATCAGAATTAAATCTGCTGCATGGGATGATTCAGGTGTTTTAATTTACTCAACTCTTAATCATATTAAATATGTTTTACTAAATGGTGATAGAGGTACTATTAGAACTTTAGAAAACACAATGTACATTACCAAAGTTTCGAACACTAATTGTTACTGTTTGAATAGAAAGGGTGAAGTTGAATGTTTAACAATAGATCCAACCGAATATAGATTCAAAAAAGCATTAGTTAATAAGAAGTTTAATGAAGTTTTAAGAATTATTAAAAATTCAAACTTAGTTGGTGAAAACATTATCGCTTATTTGAAAAAGAGTGGTTATCCAGAAGTTGCATTACAATTCGTTCAAGATCCTGAAACAAGATTTGAATTATCAATAGAATGTCATAATTTAAACGTTGCATTAGATGAAGCTAAAAAGATTAATTCAAAACCAATTTGGGAAAAATTAGGTAAAGAAGCTTTAATTCAAGGTAATATTCAAATTGTTGAATTAGTTTATCAACAATTACATTTGTTAGATAAATTATCCTTCTTATATTTGACTATTGGTGATGAATCAAAGTTAGCAAAAATGTCCACTATTGCAGAAAACCGTCAAGATATTGGATCATTATTTACAAATTCAATTTATTTAGGTGATGTTGAAAAGAAAATTCAGACTTTCTTACATTCAGGTTTAACACCATTAGCTTATGCAACTGCAAAATCTAGTGGATTAGATGATTTAGCTGAAAGTATATTGAAAGAATCAGGAGTTTCTCTTGATGATGTTTCGTTACCAAAAGATTTCAATAAAACTAAAAAAATTGAAGTTTTAAAACCAATTAATAAGAACATTAAAAATTGGCCAGTGTCAGAAGCAAAGTTGTCATTCTTTGAACAAGCATTATCCGGTAACTTTGAAAATTTACAATTAGATGATGTTAATAATTCCGCATTAGATAATGAAATTAAGCAAAGTCTGGTTAACGACGAAGTTGATGATGGATTATTTGATGATGAAGATGATGCAATTGGTGATGATGATGATGCATGGGACTTGGGTGATGAAGAATTGGATGTTGATTTGAACGTTGAAGAAGATGAATTTGAAGATTCTAATGAAGATACATCCAAGTTACCTGACGAATTAAAGAACTGGGTTAAAAATTCCAAAACTGCAGGTGCTTATATTGCAGCTGGTAAATTTGAAGTTGCTTCTAGTATGTTAAATAAACAAGCTGGTATCAAAAATTTTGCACCTTTAAAAGAACGTTTTATGGAAATTTATTCATCATCTAAATTAAATATTCCAACATTTGATGATAATGGACTTGAAAATAATTTATCTGTTTATGTCAATGATGTTGAAAAACTGTCAATCGAAGGTAAAGTTGTCGGTTTGGTTCCAGGTTATGATGAATTAGAAAACTTAGTTCAAGAAGGTTATAAATTATTCAAGAGTAATCAATTAGAAGAATCAATTTCAATCTTTAGAAAAATTATTTATATTATTGCAACATTATCATTATCAACAGATGACGAAGTTGAAAAATGTAAGGAAATTTTAAAGATTTCCAAAGAATACATTCTTGGCTTACAAATTGAATTAACAAGACGTTCATTACCTCCAACAGAAGTTAAAAGAAATCTTGAACTTGCCGCATATTTCACACATATTGAATTACAACCAGCACATCGTCTGAACGCATTACAAGTTGCAATGACACAATCTTTCAAGGCAAAGAACTATCATTATGCATCATATTTTGCTAGTGAATTCTTGAAAATTATGTCAAATGGTTCAAGAGCTGAACAAGCAAGGAAAATTCAAGCTAAATCAGATTCCATTGCAACAGATGCGATTGCAATTAATTTTGATCCATTCTCTGAATGGGAAATTTGTGGGGGTGATTATGTTCCAATTTATAAAGGTGAAGAAATTGTTCGTGAAAAAGTTTTAGGTGTTGGTTATAGTAAATCATGGAAGGGTAAGATTTGTAAAGTTACATTAATTAGTGAAATCGGTGGTCTAGGTAGCGGGCTACGTCTTAAAAATTAATGATTGATTTGGGCTATCTATTAAATATATCTATAACTCCCTTTATATTATTTATCATTTGTATTTACTCTAATTTGTTAAGTTTATTATTATCTATCTTGTATTCATGTGAAAGGACGATAGGCTGGAGGGTCTTTTTCGGTGCACGGATGTAACCTTTTTAGATTTTCTATTTTTTCTTTTTTTTGAATTTTTTTTTCCAGAGTTTTTCAAGTTTCGTGAAAAAAAGTGAAAGATTTTGGGAAACTGAAAATTTGCATCTTGTTGGGGGAAGATTATTATATTCTAAGCTTCAGTTCTGGCCTTCATAAAACCAATATAGCATAGTAGAAGCTTTGAAGAAGAAGATTTGAATACATATACACAAAATGTCTTCCTTTTTCTACTCATCCTATGATTCTGAATCATCTTCTGATGAAGATATGTTATATTATTCAGACGATGAACGTTATTTAAAGCAAAAGCAACAATTGGAAAAGAAAAGTTTTTTGGTTACTGCTGACAGTGATGATAGTGGTGAAGAAACGATGTCTGAATCAGAAGATGAATCTGCTAAACCGGCAAAGTCTGCATTTTTAAAATCAAGTGGAGATGAAGAATCTGATGAAGATGAATCTGATGAATGGAGTGATGATTCTGATGAATCCGAATCCGATTCTGATGATGATGTTGCTGCAAAGGGTCGTTCTTATTTCCTCAAAAGTGATTTCCTTAAAGGTGCTTCTGCAAGTGCTGATTCTGATGACGAAGATGAAAAGAAACTTGTTAAGAGTGCAAAAGAAAAGTATCTTGATGAATTATCTGCATTAACTGATAAAATTGAAAACTTTTCAATGGTTGAAGAATGGGTTTCTATTGCAAGTGAATTTGATAAATTATACAAACTCGCATATAAACATAACCAATACCATATTTCAATTCCAAGATCTTTTATTAAAGCAATTTCAGTTTTAGAAGATGCGATTAACAATGAATCCACCTCAAAATCCGATTCAGGCAAAAAATTAAATGCAAGTGAAAGTAAAAGTTTAAACGTTTTGAAACAAAAGATTAAGAGAGAAGTCAAAATTTACAAAGAACAAGTCGAACTCTATAAAGAAGATCCTGAAGCTTATGAAGCTGGTAAGGATGAATCTAACTTAATTGATGAAGATGAAGAATCTCAAAATAAAAATATGTCTGTTTCAGTTGCGAACTTATTCCCAATTGTTCAATCAATTATTGAAAGCAGAGGTAAAAAGGGTGTCAATCTTAATGAACATTTAAAAACTCTTAATGAATTATTATCTATTTCTGAATCAACTTATGAAAAAATTGTTCTTTTAAACTTAATTATTTCTTTACGTTATGAATTATATTCCAAAGATCATTATATGCCAGCAAATGAATGGAATATCGCATTAAATGACATTTCAAAGCTGTTAGACGTTTTAGAATCTGACAACTCATACATTGTTACCGAAGTTGCACCAGGAAATGATGACATGACTACTCCTCCTCCAGCAAATGCAGATGGTAAACATTCAATTGTTGGTTCAATTGCTTCCTTTGTTGAAAGATTATCTGATGAATTAACTTCCCACTTACTGTATATTGATACAAATTCAACTGAATATATTGCACTTTTAAAAGATGACTCAAAGCTTTATTCACTTATTGTAAGAGCACAAACTTATTTATCGCAAATTATTCCATCAAATAGATTAGGTGAAATTGATGGTGACCAACTTTGCCGTATTATCATAAAGAGACTTGAAAGTATTTACTATAAACCAGTGAAACTTATTGTTTTAGGTGAACTTAATGCTTGGACTTCATTAGCAGTTGACACTAATGATTCAGTTCCAAAGATCATATCATCAGAAGCATCTGAATCCTCAAATGTTAAACAAACTAATTCATTAATGGATTTATTATGTTCCCATCTTTACAATTTCTCAACTGGTATTTCATCATCTGTTTACCGTAAGCGTGCAGCTTTAATGCAAGCTTATTATTACTCAACTTCAAATCAATTTTTCCGTGCCCGTGATATCTTACATCTTACTCATGTTCAAACCACAATCCACACATCCGAACTCGGTGTTCAAGTATTATTCAACCGTGCAATTGTTCAACTTGGTCTTGCAGCATTCCGTGCGGGTCTAACTGAAGAAGCTCAAACTATTTTGAATGAGGTTGTTACTTGTCAACATACAAGAGACTTATTAGGTCAAGGTAAAATTTATTATAATAATAACGCATCTGAAAGCGGACCTGCTGAAAAGAGTAAGTTTGTGCCGTTCCATATGCATATCAATATTGAATTAATTGATGCAGTATACTATATTTCATCATTATTTGTTGAAGTTCCATTAATGGCATTATTATCATACCAAAGTTCAACACCGGGTGCAATTAATTATGCAAGTGCGGAAGCTCAATTACAAGCACAAAATATTAAAAAGAATGCATCAAGATCCTTCAAGCGTATCCTTGATTACACTGAAAGACAATACTTCCAAGGTCCAGCTGAAGAAACCAGAGATTCTGTCTTTGCAGCATATAATGAATTAGTTAAATTCAACTGGAAAGCTGCCTCTAAGATTCTAAGTGACCTAAGAGTTTGGGGTATGATGCCGGGTATCTCAACTACCAATGCAGAGGGTAAAAATGGTGATGAATTATTAAGTGAAATGTTAGTTACCTCATGTAAGAACCAAGCATTAAAAACTTGGATTTATGTTAATGCGGGTTTAATTAAAAACTACTCAGTAAGGAAATTAGCTTCAAGATTTGAACTCGATGAAGAAACTGTCATTAATACCATCGGTGGTTTAATTTATCGTGAAGAAATTAGAGGTTACCTGAAATTTAACGAAGATGGTGGTAAAACTATTATTTTTGAACAAAAGGAAGATGGTATGGGCGATATTGTACGGGATTTAACTGAACGTGTTAATTCAATCTTAGAACGTAATGAAAAATTAAGTTTGGGTGGTTACCAAATTATGATGAAAAAGAAATAAACAGCTTTTTTTTTGAATCACTAGTTTGCTACATATTCCTACATTGTATTTGAGTTTTTCTTTCTTGTTTCTGATTTTGTTCATGATTTATAGTACTATATAATCCGCTACATCATATATATATATATATGCATGTATATATATATCATATATACTGTACGATAATATATTAATTAAATAGATTTAAATATAGTAAAATTATGTATTATTTTTTATCACTTTGCTATTGCACAAAAATGAAATTCTAAGTTTTCTAAATATTTGGTGGCTGGGCAAAAAAACGTACAACCGTACAATCTAGAAACCCTCTCTTTCTTGCTACAGCCACCTTTTAATCACATCCAGAGAAAACAGACAACAATTCAGGACTTGGAAAGTGTTGCAAACAGTGTAACTGATTAATAGCTAGTTTTTGAAATTTAAAAGAAAACTGGGTTTTAAATAGACATATTTGTTCTGTTTCCATATTTATAACATCATTACTGAGACAAGCGGTCAGTAATCTCATTATATAAACGAAATTCAAATGTCGGATTATATCGAACCGAATTCACCTTTTAGAATTCAATATTCTAGGGATAGCACTGTGTTAAAGCCTGCAAGTAAATCACCAACAAAGCAAACATTTACAACAATTAAAAAATTCCTTAAAAATAAAAGTTCATTTACGGATTTAAAGGTATGGCAAGATTCCAGAAAAGATGAACATAAAGATATAAAAAACTTACTAGCTGCATCAAATAAAGAAATTGAAAATATCATTGATAATAAAAGGGATGAAAAAGCAATTCATGAAAGTAAGAGTACAACAAAATTATCAGAATTCAAACTTAAAGGGCTCAAAAAGAAAAGGTCACTTGGGAGTTTAGTTACCCAGCCACAGCAAGAGTCACTGTTGTCACCATATGAGCATCACTCACAAAGAAATAGATCTGCAGAATATATCAACAGGGTTAATAGTACCAAGCAACTCTCAATGCCGAATTCGATATCTATACAAAAAAATATTCCACCAGAATCAGCATCATCTCCACAGTTTAGTATGTTTAGGAATTCATCAGCATCAACATCAATAAGATCAAAACCAAATTCAATAAAAACTAAATCACCAACAAAGGCAACATTTTCTTTAGATGCCCATGAACCTTTATCAACTCCGCAGTTATCATTAACAAATACATTGGATTCAACAAATGGTTCAGAAGAATGGTATCCACCAACAACGATTAGAGGTACATATTTACATGATTGGTCAAATAATAGCAGCCCGAGATCATTATCAGAAAGTTTAAAGGTTGGTAAGGTTGAAAAACATTCAGTTACATTTGAATCGCCAATAAAACCAGAATTATTTAAACCTATGTTAAGTAGACTGGATTCAGAATCATCTGTTTGTTCAAACTTGAAATCATATAATGATAATACCAAGCGTAAAATGAAAATTAATGTTACTGATTTGATTGAACCAACTGCTCCACTGCCATCTCCATGTACAATTAACACTAAAAATGACACTTCGTATATTTCCTCACAAGATATTGAAAATTCATCATCAACATTACACTTTGGAAGCACCAATAATCAACTTGATGTGAAACTAGAATCAACAAATACAGACTCCAACGTGAATTCAAATTCAAATTCAAATTTAAGTTTATCCTCGATAGGTAATACGGAAGATGATGCAGATGGTTCAAATAATTCAATTGCGTCACGTAATTCCCAATTTTCATTTCTGAGAAATAGAACATCTTCAATCAAATTTTATAAGTCTAATGAACAGATAGAAAAAGAACTAGAAATTGATGAAGATCGTAAAGAAAGACAAAAAATAAAGGATTTCTTAGGAACATCAGGTGAAGCGGAAAATGAACTTTTAGAGGGGTTATCATCAAACTCAAGAAAGTTTGTTAATGTTTATGATGATGAAGTAAATTATATAGATTATGATGAAGAAGATGAAACTGATGCACTGTTTAATAGGGATTTATTTGGTTTAAAGGAAAACAAAGAACGTTCAAAGCCATCAAACCTTAATGTGGAAATAAAGTTTAGTGATGAAGAGGATAATGATGATAGTGGTTTCGAAACGCCAACTGGATTAAGAATCATGGACGATGGATATCAATTTAAAACCCCTACAGGCTTGGAATTAACAGATGATGAAAGGGATAATGAACAGCAATTTGTTCCACCAGAAGGTCATGAGCTAAGAGATGGTGAATATGAGTATAAACCTCCAATTAACTTAGAACTGGGCGATGATGAATATGAGTATATACCTCCAAATGGTTTAGAATTGAATGATGATGAATTTCAGTATATACCTCCAAATGGTTTAGAATTGAATGATGATGAATTTCAGTATATACCTCCAAATGGTTTAGAATTGAATGATGATGAATTTCAGTATAAACCTCCAAATAACTTAGAACTGGGCGATGATGAATATGAATATAAACCTCCAAATAGCTTGGAACTAAGAGATGATGAATATGAATATAAACCACGAAATACATTAGAACTAATTAATACAGGGAAAAGTAATGTTACACAAAAGGTGCCAAGTTTAGATCTTAATAGATTTGGGACCATAAAAGATCAGGCCAATAATGAGAAAAAAATTGATAAAAAGGAAGAGTTTTCATCAAAAGGATTATTAGAAATGCTTAATAATCCTAAATTGACATTCAAACCAAATATTACAGAAGTTAATATTAAACATATACCATCAGCAAAACTACAAAGACATAGATCACTTAAATTTCATCAGCTATCGGGGGATATTGAAGAAAAGAATATAATCAATAATAGTAGTAGCATTAATGAACATATTAATAAAATTTGGGAAAGTCCAACTTTATTGGATGAAGTTAATCGTGTGCCAGAAGATTTTGAATTTGATAATTATGATAAAGTTAGTCCAAATTTGATGAAAAATAAAAATAATGGCAGATTATCCACAATTTTTGTAGCATCAAAATCGGATAGCGATGATTGTTTTAAATTTAATGAAAATAATAGTGATAATTGTGATGGAAGTAATAAACAACATTTATGGAAAAATTTGATAGCTAAAAATGACGCTGAAAATTCAAGGATTGAGAAGATCAAGTTGAATAATCGTACAATTACGTTGTTTAACCATCCTAATAATGAAGAAGCTGAAGATGATTCAAATAATGATGATAATAGTGAAAAGATTGGAGGCGGTGATTTATCTACAATCATGGAATAAGTTTTGAAATGTCGTAGCATAATTTAATAAAATTTGTGTACTTTTTATGTAACATTGAACAAATCGTACAACGAAAACCAAATAATCAAAAAAGACATAAGGCGGGACAATAAATATCAAAAATAACAAATAAGAAAAATAAAAATTAGAGAACAAAATTGTCTCTATGAAACCCAGGAATTTAGTGTAAGAGGCATTATGAGTAAAGTGAACCCAGAAAAATCCAGATAAAATAATAAATGTATCTAAAATTTGAACAAAAAATATAGATGATTTTATTCAGCATATGAATCTATTACTTGCAATAATAGATCATATGATTCGCTTTTTTTAAGACCATTATTTTCATCTGGTTGTGGTAACGAATATTGCTTATCCTTTTTATTTTTTGAATCTATTAAAGAATGAGAATTTTTTGATTTATCATCATAATATTCTAAACCTTGTATTTGAAAAAAAATGTGTTCTTCTGAATTAGTTAAACCATTTCGTAAACTTTTTCTGTTTGAAATCTTTTTTGGAAATTGTAATTGGGTTGGGTATGGGATATTATCAATTAATACTATATTACTTTTTCTCACATTCTTAACTGAAGTTCGTTGGGCCGTGTGGATTGAATATTTTGGGTTAGCAGTAGGATCATTATGATTATTAATTTTTATTGGAGACCTTGTGTTGCCTGTAAAGAAATTATTTAGATGCTCATGAGAATCATGAATTTTATCATTAATATTTATGCTTACCTGTTTAAAAGGATGATAGTCACTATAATCAATGGAGTAATCATTAGAATTATCTGAAATATCTGAATAGAGTGAAGTTGATGTAGTTGGATTCGTTAAATGTGTATTTTGTGATACTAAAGTATCCTGTGTTGAAGCATATGAAGCAGTAAATGTAGGTGTGAAGTTTTGGTATACATTCGATTTGAATTTGGGCTGTACATTTTCTAGAGACCTCTTACAATCTAACATAGTTTCTTTATATAAATCAGGTTTTATATTCAGAATTAAAATATGAATCAACTAACCAGCTTCACAATAGAATAGTGATAAACCGAAAATATAAAAAATATCCAAAAAAGATGAAAATAATACTGGGGATTTTCAGCTTGACAGAAACAAAGGATTCTTCAGTCAAGATAAAAACCTGAAAGTTCAATAACTTTACCCAATTGGGCAATAAATAAACAAGTGTCCAAATATGGAAATCCAGCGCACCTTGCGACGATCGTCGCTAAAAAGAAAAGGCTAAAAAAAGAAAAATTCCATCTTCTCTCAATACTTCTGTTTCGTTCCGTTTGTTTGTTTGTTTGTTTGTTTTTTTTATTTTGTTGCTTCCTTAAGCTGTTACACTAGGCACCATGGGTTTATTCGGTAAAAAGGATAAGGATGATTCTCAACACAAGAGAAGCAACTCCAAAGGTTATGACATTAAATTAACTGAAGAAGATGAAAAACGTATGAAAACACGTTCACAGAATCTTCATGATCCAATTCTTAACGCTGTCAATGAAGCTCAACCTTTTGAAGAAATGAATACCCATAATAGAAGTTCTTCTATTGGTAATGGTATTCTGTGTGATATCTTCGGTAACCAAATTGTAGATCCGGATGTTTCAAATCCAACTAGATCAAGAGCTGAAAGACCTTTAGATACAATTCGTGGCTTTGAATATTCTATTACTGGTGATCCAATTTACCATGAACAACTGGAATCCCATATTATTGGTTGGAGAGTCAGAGATGATTTCCCATTAGCAAATGGTACATATTCTGGAAATAATCAAATGCAATATGATGAATATGGTCAACCAATTTATACCAACAATAATAGATCAAATCCTGTTGTCGAACAGGGTGTTTATGTTGCTCCAGCAGCTAAGACTGACGTTCAAAAGAAAAAAGGTTTTTTCTCTTTTGGTAAAAAGAAATCCTCTGCTAAATCATCTGAATGAGTGTTACTAATTCGTTAAATTGTTTGGAATTATTTATGGTGACATTTTTTTCATCTTTCAGAACCTCTTTTGCTATATACAAGTTATTGGATCTTGTTTATGAGGGATTTTAGTTTTTTATTATATATTTATGTTACAAATAAATTTGGTATTTTATTCCCATTCCCCCTTTATATATATATAAACCATTTTGTGTGTTATTTTATTTTTTGATTTTTATTTAATAAAAACCGAAGACGTCTAGCGAAATAATTGAGAGCCCGACGTTGATTTTATTCAAAGAGTTTCACGATCATCATATCCTAAATTATACATCTTTTTTCTTCTCATTCTAAACAAAAACATTTATAATCTGTTAATGTTGTCTCACAAAGAATATATTAATGAGTTTGTTGCATCAACAGATTCTGTTGCGCAACAAAATTGCGTTAATAAATTGGTCGATTTATTACAGAATAATCAATTAACCTTGCTTAATTTTATTCAGTCATTGCAGATGTATATTACTTCAACAAATAATGATATCAGACTTACGACTTTTAATTTATTATCTCAAACTTTGAATAAGGTTTCTCCAAATAAATTATTTCCAAAAGACATTGAAGTTTTAATGGCATTTTTATATTCAAAGTTATTAGATAAACCAATTATTAAGTATGTTTTGTCATCAATGTATTCATTAATTACAATGAAATACTTTAATAATGAAAACGCAAATGAGCTACTTGATAAATTACTTGAAAATTATAATCCAAAAGAACACCCACAATCAATTCGTTTATTATCATTGAAGATTGTTAATTTCGTGTTGACAACGTTCTCATCAAGTACTTACTCAAATGACAAAATGATTGAATGTTTCCTGCATATTTCACAAAACGAAAAGGACCCAAATAATTTACTATTAATTTTTCAAATATTACAAACAATTTCTAAAAATTTGGATATTAGTAATCATCTGCAATCATTATTTGACACAATGTTTAGATATTATCCAATTTCTTTCAAATCGTCAAACGAAGCTCAAGAAAATCAAATTGATTCATTAAAGACTTCATTAAATCATTCATTAGCATCAAATAATTTGTATGCTGCTGAGCTTTTTCCAAACTTAATTGAAAAATTTAATGTTGCAACCTTATCACAGGTTAAATTAGATATTTTAACAACCATTGCAACAGTTTCTAATATTTATTCAAGGGATATTATTCAAGATAATTTTCTATCTATATGGAATACGTTAAAATATACAATCATTAATCAAGAATTAGCACAATTAGTTTCAATTTCATCAATTTTATCATATTATGAGAATTCCTCAAATGAATCAGATCAAATATTTCATTCTGCTTTAATTGCAATTAAAAGCCTATCAGTTAATTTAAATTATGACTCAAGATTATTAATTTTCGATGACTTATCAAAAAATTTATTAATATCTGATAGAAATCGTCGCTTTTTACAATCTTACTTAACATTAGCAATTATTTCATTGCCAGTTAACAACAATGAAATAGATGACGAAAGTGATGAAATTTTAATTAAAACTTTGAAATCACTATTTTCACCTGACCAACCATTAGATCAAATTAAAAGCAAAAGATTGTTACTAGTTGCATTATCATATTTTACATTAAACTCAAAATTTGTTTCGCATTTAATTCCATTCAAGGATGAAATTATAGCACTACTCCAAAGTTCATTAGCATCATCTGAATTAGAGACAACATTACGTGCATTAGCAATTCAATTAACCGTTAATTTAATTTTATCTCCAACATTAATTAATAAATCCACAGGTATGGAATTTGGATTATTTGATGAAGAAAGTTCAATCCTTATTGGTAAATTATCAGATTTGTTAGTTGAGAATGCTTTAAAAGATGTAATAAACCTAAACTTAGTTATTGAAAAGGAATTATTGATGTCATTAGCAAAACTCGCTAAAACTTCAAAATGTGAAAATAATATTGTTAATCAAGTTATTAATGCTATCTTAATCAACTTGAACGGAAATGAGATAACCTTATTACAAAAATGCAAGTTATTGAATTATTTAATCAAAATTTCACAAACTCAATCATTAGTTCAAGTATCATCAATTAGGTTGGTCAATTTATTACCAAATGATATGAATACAGAACCTAATTTACCAATTGAGTTAGTTTTACAATCTTTAGCATCATTGTTTATTTCGCTACCGTTATCTTATAATACCCAAACAATTTCCAAAAAATTTATTCCAATTTTAACTGAATTTATGTTCAACCAAGAAATTATCCATGACCATCTGCTTGTTTATATTTCAGAAATTATTCGTCGGTTGGTAGTTGGATTAAAAAGTGAAAATTCAAATATTTTATTCCTAGAATTTCTAAATATTTTCAAACCAGTCTTAAATATTAATGAACCGATTGAAATTGATAATGGAAGTAAACATCTATTATTATTAAATGATATAACAATTAATGAAAATTCCATTAGAATATCACATTTACCTATTCTATTATCATTAATTCAAGGTTTGGATAACGAAGTCAACGTTAAATCAAACGTTAATTTAGACTTGATGTTAAAGGGACTAGTAAAATTAGTTAAGGAAGCATCAGAAGTGACTAAAATACAAATATTTGTTGGATTCACAGTTATTTTTAATAAATATTTAGATTGGAATGATTATTTAAATTTATTCAATAATACTGAGAAAGAATCTAATGATGTTGAATTAAAAGTTTGGTCATTATATGGATTAATTATGAAATGTGATTCAAATGCAACTGAAGCATTTGTTGAATTACTTAATAATTTGGAATTTAGAAAAGCATCAAAAGCAATCAGTGTTATTTTTACACCAATCGATGAAGTTTCGGATTCAACCTTAGAAAACCATGATATTGCTGACCTAATTAATATTAATAATGGCTTAAATACTGATGTTAAGTTAATATGTGCATATAAAAAGGAAAGAACAAGCTTTTTGATGGTGAGAAACAAAAATAAGCTGGTTATTTCGAATTTAGTTTTAAGAAACATGTGGAAACAAAGAATTTTAGAAATTTTATTAAAAAAGAATGAGGAAAATAAAATTAATATGGACTATATTTTACCTTTAATCTTAACTTATTTACCTGAGGAATTATATGCATCTCACTTAACTAATTTATTACCAAATCTAATTAAAACTGTTAAATCATCCAATGATAATAAAATCATAATTTCAGTTTTAAAAATTGTTTGCAATGTTGTTGTTCAAGATACAGGCAGGGAGATAATGAAACCATATGTTGATACAATTATGGAACTTTGTTTAAAATATGTGAAGCAAGATGATAACATGATTAAACAATCACGAGATTTGAAAAGGCAATCATTAAAATGTTTACTTGGAATGTGTTTATTTAGTTTACCATTAATTGTACCATTTAAAAAACAAGTTATTAAGGTTGCTGAAGGCGCACTTGATGATAAGAACCGTGGTGTCCGTATGCTTGGTGTGACAGTAAGACAATCATGGGAAAACCTGGGAGTTGATTTAGCATTACAATGAATTAATTCCAATTGTATAATTTAGTTTAGAGTTTTAAACCACTTTATTTAGTTAAGCTAACTTAACAAATCATGAAGTCACGTGCGCGATCTGTCATTTTGGGTTCGTGCACAGAAATTTTCCCCTCACCCTCGAAGAATGAATCCTCAACCATTCACTGAGAAGGAATTGGTAATTAAATTTAAAATAAACCATTAGGGGAAATAGGTTTTACTTAGTAAATAGAGTACAATAAATCAATTAACAAAAATGTTTGCTAAAAGATTTATGAATATTGCATCTAAGGATGTTAGATTTCTTTCAACAAATGTTGCACGTTTAGCACCAGCAACTGCAAAGTCAGCAGAACCAACAGTTCATGATTTACCAAATCCAAGAGATTTACCAAGACCAGACTTTAAGGAATTAAATGTTCCATTATATAATCCAAAGGAAAAATATAAGGAACAAGTTGAAGAATTACATAAATATGGTACTTATATTATGGGTTGTATGCCAAAATTTGTTCAACAATTCAGTGTTTGGAAAGATGAACTTATATTGTATACTGCACCATCAGGTTTAATTCCATTAACAACCTTTTTAAGAGATCATACATCATCACAATTTAAAGCATGTATGGATGTTACTGCAGCAGATTATCCAAATAGAACAAATAGATTTGATGTTGTGTATGACTTTTTATCAGTTAGATTCAACTCAAGAATTAGAATTAAAACATACACATCAGAAGTTAGACCAGTTCCATCATTAGTTGATTTACATCCAGGTGTCAATTGGTTTGAAAGAGAAACTTATGATATGTTTGGTATTTTCTTTGAAGGTCACCCAGATTTAAGAAGAATTATGACCGATTATGGTTTTGAAGGTCATCCATTAAGAAAAGATTTCCCAACCACCGGTTATACTGAAGTTAGATATGATGCAGAAAAGAGAAGAATTGTTTATGAACCATTAGAATTAACTCAAGCATGGAGAAACTTCACTGTTGGTTCCTCAGTTTATGATCAAGCAGGTCCAGGTATTGATGAAACGCCTGCAGAATTTAAATTACCAGAACCAGAATTAGAAGAAGAACCAAAGGATGAAAAAAAATAAACTAAGAAACTATAAAACAGTACAAATATATTGTATATAAATACACTACCGCATTTAAAATAAAACTATTTTGTCACCATTTTTTGTTTCTTTTTCTCTAACGTATACTATACTATTAAACTAAATTATTTATTCTTATATATTATAAAACAATAACAAAAACAATAACAAAAACAATTACAAAAACGAAAAAATAACAAACACACGTAATGTAAAAACCCCCATTGTAACAGAATGAGATATATTACCTGATACGGTAAGTAAGAAATTCACAGATTCATGTTGAGGCCTTTTTGCCATCCCGACGTAATAATTACTAGCATTTCGGCAGAATACCTTGTAGATTAGATTGCGATATCTCGTAGTTGGCATTTGTAGGAGAATTCCATTGCATTAACGAATGCATGCATGACTAAATAGATCTTAATCTCAGAAACGAGATCCACGTTATTATGGCTCAACTCGGATTTAGTTGCTACAGATCAAAAAAAAAAAACAATGGAACAACAACTTCAAATCCCGATCACAGAAAAATGGATTACAAAAAGAAGCGTTCGGTAGCGGTTGCACCTGATGTTGCAAGAGGTAACGGTAAATACTCGAGCTGAATGGTGGTAAACTTGAAGTAGTGGTTCCGTCCAAAACTCCAAAACTGTTAATGGACGATATTTTAAAAGTTAGAGGTTGGGCGGGCTGTGATCTCAGTAAACAAACACAACGGTTTTAACTTCACGTGTGAGCAGGTGGAACAGCCGTCGGAACTCCCCGAATATTTGTGAATCGTAAAATTTAGTGAAAATTACGATGCATCATGCATGGTAAAAGCAATTATAGAAACTAAACAACATCAAGAATTATGAACCTAATCGAATTATAACGAAAACAATGCAAGATCATGTATAGAGCGATTAGTTTCTTCGAGACGAACAATGGGGTAATTGCGAGATCTTGACTATTCCCTTGGATTTTAGTTCAGAAAACAGGACCACATCCTGTCTTATTTCCGCCATTCGGAAGAAGTCAATTTTTTATATTAATTTTTCGACGTAATACCGACTATTTTATGCAAATCCTCTGACTGTATACAATCCAGAATAACTAGTGACCTTATAGATAATTGTTCCTGTAGCTGGAGGTTACCACTACTCCTATTGTTGAATAGTCTATATGCGTGCTGCACCAACACCCAACATTCGTTGGGGCCTTTGGTGTGCTCATGTGACAAGATCCCGAGAAACGGGGACAGGGGGAAGACGTGCACATCCTGTTTGGTTTTGCGGAAACAGGAGGGTGTCAATACAATACATGGGAGTGTGAGGTGTCAATAACACACACACTCTCTCTCTCTCTTTCTCTCTCTCATACACAGGCACAAACCCACACTACATACACATATGCACACAACAAACAGCACACAAACAGCACACAAATAGCACACAAACAACACACAAACAAACACTACATGCACTCCCCCCCAAGCCCTATTCAGGCAACCTGTGCAACAGCTGATCGAGACCTCGCAACAATATAAAAGCCGAACTGGGGGTTTGGCTGTTGGGAGCGCCGGCAGAATAGTGGTTTATCCCATGCGCGCACACCATAATAAGCTCCTTGTTGGTGTGGTTGTTCTGTTCTGTAAACCCAAAACCTCGTAAATGGTAAATGATGCCATTCGTGTAAACCCAAACAATGAGTGCAAGATCCAATGGGGAGACGCAGGCGTTTAATTGTGCACTGGACCAAAATTTCTGAATTTGCCGACAACCACGGACCAGCCCTTTGCGGTAATTGTTACTACATAATGCGTCGATAGAAGCAAGCATTGATGCAACAAAATTTCTGGAACTTTTTTGGGAAAGAAGCTTTCGATTGACCAAATCCGACTTCCAAATTGGTTGCTGTTGGCCAAATGCTAGAATTCCTTTCTAACCAGATTTGGAATTTTGCATACGTTAAAATAATGTCTACACATGCTAATCTATTCTATACTGTAGAAATGTGTTCTCTGTGATGATATATATAATAAGGCGAAATCAATTTGATAATCCATATCAAATCAATTTAAAATTTGAGTGATTTTTATCCTTGTCCGATCATTATCCAAACTAACATTGGAGTCGGTAATGTTAGCAGTATCTATATCGATGGTAATGTTGGCATTGGTGTTGGTATTGGTGTTGGTATTGCTATTACTATTGCTATTGCTATTACTATTGACGTTTGTATCACTGTTAATATCTGAATTATCATCAGCATAACATTCCTCATCTTCACTTATTAAACCGTCATTATACACAATTAAATCATTCTTTGTAATATAAGGACTTATTTTCCTCCATCTAAACTGGCATGCATGTAAAGTACGATCTGAAAACCTGAGGGCAATGTCTTTCCAACTTAGTAATTTATTTCGTTTCAAGTCAAGTAATAACCTATCTTCTTCATCTGACCATAATTTATATTTTCGTTTATGGTATTGTTGTGGTTGTTGTAGTTCTGGAAGTATTGGGAATTGTTGTTGTTGATGTTGCTGTTGATATTGTTGTTGTTGATGTTGCGATTGGAGCTGATGGTATTGATGGTAATATTGTAATTGAGCTTGATGTTGCTGTTGCATCTGTAGTTGTTCTTGTTGACTTATATATTCTGCATATTGTAAATTACTATCATTTGGTACATAATACACTTGAGAATATTGTGGATGTGGTACAAACATTGTGCAATTTTCATTATTATTAAGATTATCTGCATTAATTGGAGGCAAAGTCATTGGTAACTGATGGCTATTCATATAACTTTGAGGTTGTAGTTGAGGTTGGTGATGTAGCTGCGGAAGTATTGGAAATTGTTGTTGTTGTAGCTGTTGTTGCTGTATATGTTGTTGTTGAGTATGATACAACTTTTGTTGCTGTTGTTGCCGCTGCTGCTGCTGCTGCTGCTGTTGTTGTTGTTGTTGTTGTTGTTGTCGAAGATAAAGAAAACCAGGTTGGTCGATACCGACTGGTAATTGGTCAGCTGCCAACATGTTCGTTGTTTTAGGATCAATAAAAGGAAAAATATCTCCACGTATTCAGAGATTAGAAAAAAGAAGGAGAAACAAGAAGAAATGGTAGGGGGAAGGGAGAAGCGGCAGGTGGTCGGTTATTTAAGGAAAAGACAAACTCCCAACTGTAGATGTAGTGAAGCATTCATAAACATCGATTGGGATGCAATGAAAACTATAGTGCATACAGGTAGGGTCTTGCTGCAGTTTGTTCCATAATAGTGTTTGATCTGCCCACTGCAATGCTGCGGGAGAAGCAAAGATGCATGACGCGGGTTCGATGGCTGCACCGTTGATGATAATTGGCCCCAACCATGGCCACTGGGTGGTCACAGATGGTGCAGCTGCGGACAGTAGGGACGGGAAGGGAGACGGGGGAGAAGCACGGGGGAGAAGCACGGGGGAGAAGCACGAGGGTTCTAGGGCGAGAGAGAAAGAGAGCAGGACGGACCCAGGACTGAAGGGGCTGATGTTTCTAGCGGGGCAGAAGATCCCTCCATTGTTGCTCTCTCTCGTCTCGTCCGGCAATGTCGAATACCGAACAACTACAGGGATAATGGATGATTCGTGGACTGGACATAGGGCAAACGCTATGATCATAGTTTCGAAAGAAAGAGAAAGAAAGAAAGAGAAAGGGAAAGAGAAAGAAACAGAAAACAATAGACAGACGAAATCCTCTGATATGGAGAATACAGGAAAAAATCGTGAGGAGTAAATTATAAATTATAAATTATAAATTACAAATTAATTTCCTATAATACAAATTGCAACGCCAGAGTCGCAAGCATTGGACTCGTACAACAAGAAAATCAGAGTCTACGCTAATGCCAGCATTGGTTCGTGTTGCAATCCCATGTATTTGTCAGTAGACGATTCGTAAAATAATCTTTCTCGTTCTTCGGTGCTCAAATACCGATCCCTGTGATCGACAGAAGACCATTTGTTCATTCTTCAGCAACCAGTCTTGGCTTTGACTTCCAAAGACAAACATAAAACTTGTTGACTTCGTTGAATTTGTCAATAATTAGGACGATTCCAGGATTCAATCTGTCTCAAAACATCAACTGTCATTCCTGAAATATGAACATCCTACACCTTTGCCGTCCGAGAGTCAGCAAATAACCATTGTCTTTACTTTTCCCCAAAGAGGTGCTTTCAATGATGGCTTTTATTTACCTATTTCACTTGGTAGTTTTGCTCCTTCCACTAATTTTGTTGTTTACAGAAAAGAAAAACCGATGTCTAGAAATAAGGCATTTCTTGTACCATCCCTATTGTCTTCTATGTTGGCTTTATCCTATCCAATATTCTAATATTGATGTTCTTTAGCCAATTCAAATACACATTAGCTGAAGAGTTCTGGTCCTTCCTTCATCTTTCTGAGTATATAAATTGCTCATACTCTATATATTATGTTTGTTGATCTGCATCATTTCTTATTAAGTTGTTATGTATGGGTTCAATATACTATACTACGATTTTATTATTATATCCTTTGCTTCCTGTTTTTCAATGTTATGTCTGCCATACCGGATTCACTGTTTTCTGTTACACAACACAGAAAAATGATTTAGCTACGGCTGGATGGATTTCAAGAAGTATTAAAGGTACTTTAGATCTAGGTTTAAATTTCAAACTTGGTGAACCTTTGGTAGTGTTGTGAAAGTTTATACAAAAAACAACCACTAATACAAATATGGGTTTATGTCTCCCAGTACAGCTATGACCTTGGGATCAATAAAAAGAACAACGGATGCTTTCTCACTAATCAAAGCAGAATATATGTCTTACATAGATGCTGTTAAAAAGGCTATATAAGTAAGATAAAACCTTCCATATGTGGGTCTCAAAAATACTATTACACTGATCACATGAAAAGCTTATAGGCTGTCATTAGTTCCAGTTGTTAAAAATACCATTAAACAAATTACCGCAATTATTATAGCAGTGTTGCCAGAAAATGTTCAATGATCCAATCAATATTAATTAACTAAGGGAGTTTTATCCTTTTTGGTTGCCATGTCAAAATTTCGATTTCAGATTTTACAACTGTGGCTAGATCACTTAAGACTCTACTATTCAAATAAAAATTATTCAAATGAAGTCAAGTTCAGTAGAAATCAATTTCATGTTTAATTAGATTCGTTTCCAACTCAGTTAGAAGCTTTGCTAGTTCGCTGTATCAGATAATGATACAGCCAATGGTCCTAAAGAAGATTTTCAAATGGAAGACTTTGTTAGGAAACAAAAAGAATGGTAATAAAAAATACCATGCTAAAAAAAAAATGATGGTCAGAGAAAACGACGCCAGGAAAAGCACAAGTATTAATTATAACGAATTTAAACAAAAACTTTCATGCAGGGGGGAAAGACGATATACCAAACTACAAATATGAAAGCAGATCACGTTTTAACTCCGTGGATTAACCCTTTAGGTGCGCAAGATAGGTCAAAGAATCACCCCAGATGAAACTATATACCCAACGTTATACACTCTAACATCAAGCTTACCCAATTCAATAAATCAAATACAGTTCTATTCCCACAAAACTATCAATAAAATGAACAATATGCATCATTCATTACTTCAAATGTATTTTTTTATAATTTAAAACAAATGTTGATTTGGCCATTGTGAATGCACCATTAGTGAGCATCATTAGGAACAATAAAGGTTTTGTTTGTGTCTACTCCCATATTCAGTCCAGGTATATATATGAAAGTGGTACCATTTTTTTATGCGGACTGTATTTATTATTCAACTTATTATGCCCATATATTCAAATAAAACTTTTCCTTTTATTTCCTGATGTTTTTATAATTTATGAGAACATAATGAATTGTCAGCCTTGAGTGGTGGTATCAGAATACACAAGGACGTAACAATGACATGTTTCTAAGCTAAGTTGTTTCCATCCAAAATACCAGGGGATTTAAATTGTCTCATTTTATTTTATATATATTACAGCAAGGTTAAAAACGTTGTTTATTTGCAATCATACTATTTTTTACATCTTTGAACATCCCATTCAGATATATACGTTTTATAATCTTCATCAACAGAACAAACGTTCTAAAAATAAGGTTTTTTATCTTTAGATTTAATTAGTTATATAATCCTTTTATAAAAAATAATTAAATTATAATTGCATCATATTTTTTGAGTTATATAAATTAACTTATAATAATAATTCTAATTCAAAAAAGAAACAGAATAAAACAACCTAGTAGATAATTAAAACTTGTAATTTAATTATGGGAGAAATATTAGGAAAATGTAAAAAAAATTTATAGCAAAATTACTTAAAATAATAAATTTTTTTTGTAAAAAAAAACGAATGTGCTAGATTATTGTCCGCGTAAAATATAGTTGAATTTTTGACTACTAAAAATTGCCTCCTTAGCTTAGTGGTAGAGCGTTGCACTTGTAATGCAGAGGTCGCTAGTTCAATTCTGGCAGGTGGCAATTCTTTATTTTTGATAAAATATCAAATTAAAAGTTTTACCCATTCTTTTTAATCCCAACCATGCCTTCATCATTTTAATTGTACTGAATTGGATATATGTTTTTCGACTCTCTCTTTCAATAGGCCATACAAAGTACCAATAGCTGAATCTATACCTATTCGATGATTTCAGATTCACTTTATTTTTATTATTTTCTAATTCATACGCCAATTACGATTTTAATTGATTCAACATTTGCAATACCAATCCAATATCAATTTAAAATCCAACAAAATATTAATCAATTCCATGTTTCACAAAATAAGGATTTCTTAGGTCAAAATTCACCATTATGGATGAAGACATTTGTATACTGGGAATTACTTTTCCAATTGCCATTTTTCATATATGCTAGTTACGATTATTTAAAAAATAAAAGAACTGGATATTCTCTTAATTTATATCCGTGTTTCCTACTTTATGGATTCAATGCAGGATTTACAACTTTGATTTGTTTCATTTATGTTTTGTTGGATGGTGATCAACATGGTTTAACATTGAGTGAATGGTTGAATTTATTATCATTGTATACACCAACTATGATATTACCATTTTATATGATGTATGATTTTTGGATTAGAATCAATAATCAATTAATTAACAAAGATAAGAAAATTATATAAGATTTATAAGTATATATATATTATATTAGGTGATCTAAGCAGCATATTTAGCGGTTAATTCATCAACTAAAGCGATATATTTTTGTTCAGCTTCTTCCTGTGATAAACCCTTTAATTTATCCCAAGCTTCCCATTTATATTTACCCTTGAAGTCGAAAACACCTGGTTTAGTTGTGGTGTTATCACCAATGGTAGCTTGCTTGTATAAACCGTATAATTGAAGAAGTTCATCATCGGTTGGTTTTGTTGGAAGGTTAGAAACTGCTTCTGCCTTTAAGAATAAAATGATGGGTGGCGAATGCAATGTTAGTATCAATTAATTGGCGGCAATGCATAAGGAATTGTTAAATACATACTTTTTGAGTGAATAATTCAGAGACCATTGTTGTTATTTGATTGGTTTGAAATGTAATAACAATTAAAAGAAACGAATGAGATCAAAGTAATAATAAACCAGAACAATCCTTCCTTTTATAGGATATCGAATTGAAGTTGACATTTTTGAAATATGCCGAGATCTACGACCAAACGACTGCGCCACACACAGAACGTGGAGTGCGGGTGTGTGGCGCGTGTCAGTGAAAGATCAACATGAATAAACATGAGGGTGTTGAATAAATAGAGGAAATAAATAAACAAATAAATCACTAAAACGTGTCATTATTTCTTTATTTCTCTGTTTCTTTTTCCATCTCCTGTTTTTGTTGAGGATCAAGATGGTGGGGTTTTCCAAAAGGACTATATTACTTACAATTGGTGTGATATTCCATTTGATTTACTTATGGTCCATTTTTGATATTTATTTTGTTTCACCGTTAGTTCATGGTATGAAACAACACAAATCCACAAATGAAGCACCTGCAAAAAGATTGTTTTTAATTGTTGGAGATGGACAACGTGCTGACAAAACCCTGGGTAAGATCTATCATCCAAGAACAGGTAAAGATGAATATTTAGCACCTTATTTGAGATCAATTATTTTAAATAACGGTACTTATGGATTATCACACACGAGAATGCCAACTGAATCACGTCCTGGACATGTTGCAATGATTGCCGGATTTTATGAAGATGTTAGTGCAGTTACTAAAGGATGGAAGGAAAATCCTGTTGATTTTGATTCTGTATTTAATCAATCAACTCATACTTATTCATTTGGATCACCGGATATTTTACCAATGTTTGAACAAGGTGCAATTGATGGTAAAGTTGATACTTGGATGTATGGACATGAATTTGAAGATTTCACCAGTAGTAGTATTGAATTAGATAAATATGTTTTCAATCATGTTTACGAGTTATTTAAAAATTCAACAGTTGATGAGAAATTAAATAATGAAATTAGACGAGATGGTAACGTTTTCTTTTTACATTTATTAGGTACTGATACTTCAGGACATAGTTACAGACCATATTCAACTGAATATTATGATAATATTCAATATACCGATTATGAAATTTCCAAATTAGTTGAAAACGTGAATGAATTTTTCAAAGATGAAGAAACAGCATTTATATTCACAGCAGATCATGGAATGAGTGATTTTGGATCACACGGAGATGGACATCCAAACAATACTAGAACTCCATTAATTTGTTGGGGTAAAGGATGTAATAAACCAGTTTATATTGATGAATCTGAGAATAAGTATTTATTGGATTCATTTGAAAATCAAGATATGCAAAATTGGAATTTAAGCAATATTAAGAGACATGATGTTAAACAAGCTGATATTGCACCATTAATGAGTTATTTGGTTGGAATTAATTATCCAATGAACAGTGTTGGCGAATTACCATTAGAATTCATTGATGATTTAGAAATCAATAAAATCAAAGGATTGTATTATAATTCATTGAGTTTATTAGAACAATATAATGTTAAATTAGATGAGGTTAAAAACAATCAATTTTTCCAATTTAAAGAATATGAGAGATTTGAAATCAAATCAATCGATGAATATAAGAATCAAATTGAAGAATTGATTAGATTAGTTGAATCCAATCCAGATTTGGAAATTGAAACAATCAAATTAATTAGAGAATTTAACTATAATATTATTCAAGGTTTAGATTATTTACAAAAATATAATTGGTTAATGATCCGTACCATTGTTACATTTGGATTTATTGGATGGATTATATATTCATTTATCAATTTCTTACAAATGTTTATTATTCCAGCTGACAAATTAACCAAGTCATCATCAAACAACATTATTTTGAAAATGGTGACATTATTAATTGGAGGTTCAATTTCGTATATTTTACATTATGAAAAACTTGGATTTGATTATCAAGTTTATCTCATCTTCCCAGTTTATTTTTGGTATCAAATTTTGAAAAATGGAAATGATTTAATTAATGGATTTAATATTTTCTTTAATAAGATTTCCATTGTTTTAAGAATCGTTATCTTTTTTGGCATAGTTTTATTTTTCGAATCAATTGCAGTCGGATTTGAAAACCGTCAAGTTTTCAGTATCATTTATGTTGTATTATCGATTCTATATCCAATAATTTTATTCAAAAGTGATGCATTCAAAGCAAAAAGCAAATTTTTCATTTCTATTGCTTGGTTTATTACATCCATGTTATTATCACTATTCCCAATCCAAAATCCAGTTAAAGTAGAATCGCTTAATTCGATAATTATTTCAGGATTATTGATTTTAATTATAGGTATAGTTGGATATTCATTTTTGAAACAATTAATGAACAAGAACACGGAACGGATAATTATCTTGCAACTTTTATTAATTGCGACCTCGATTTATTCCACGACGAAATCCGTTATTTCATTAACCAATCGTGAAGGGTTACCTCTTGATGCGCAAGTCATTGGATGGACGATGTTAGTAAGTTCGATTGTGGTGCCTACTACATTACATCGTTTGAATCCGAACAAGAATTACCAAATTCGATTTTTGATTGTGTTTTTGACATTTGCACCAACATTCATCATATTAACGATTTCATTTGAATGTTATTTTTACATTTTATTTTCAGCAATGTTATATTTATGGATGGAAATGGAATCAATTGCACATTCGAGTAACGAGAACCTAACATTATTACGAATTTCAATCATTGGATTTTTCAATCTACAAATTTCGTTCTTCGGCACAGGTAACATCTCATCAATTTCCACTTTCTCTTTGGATTCGGTGTACAGATTGCTCCCTATTTTTGATCCGTTCCCAATGGGTGCGTTGTTGATGTTGAAGATTCTCATTCCGTACGTTTTATTGAGTTCGTGTTTAGGATTGATTAATTTGAAGTTGAAATTTGCTAAGTTTTCAATCACCAGTTTGCTTATTTCATTATGTGATTTGTTGTCACTTTGGTTTTTCTACATGGTTAAAACGGAAGGGTCATGGTTGGACATTGGTGTGAGTATCAGTAACTATTGTTTGGCCATTTTTGGTGCCCTTTTTATCGGTATTGTTGAAGTGGGTAGTATGTTGATTCTCCATGGTGTGGAAATTGAGGAAGTGGCGGATGAAGGAGAAGGAGAGGAAGTTGGAAGTATAGGATCAAGAGTGAGAAAGAGAAATGTTAAGTTAGATTAGATTAGACTTTATTTATTTTATTTTATTTTATTAGATTATATTATATTTATTAATTATACATAAGTTTTAGACCATAGTTTGATTTCTTCATCGGTAAACACCCAATCTTGTAACTTACCGCCCTTTTTGATCCATTTATCTAAAGATTGGAAGGCCAGTTTTTCGATTTTATCCAAATCTAGGAAATTGAAATCACCTAATCCACCAACAAATTCGGAATCACCGTTGGATTTGGCATTGTTGTATTCGTCATTTGTAAGTTGCAGCCAAAGGGGGGAACATGAACCTCCGGAATTTTCAATTTCTCTATGACCGGAAGGACATCTACATCGACAACCGGAAGCACCAATTGAGTCACTATGGACAGGTTTATCATAATCGGCATAATAGATTTCATCTTCAGGTAAAACTTGATGTTTAAACAAGGGACCTGATTTATAAGGTTTTTGAAATGGAGAAGGAGCATTGAAAGGACAATGACCTAAAGTGGAATGTTTATAACCTATATCTCTAAAATAATGGATTTGATCAAGACTAAGGAACATACCAGCAGCTAGTGAATGAATTGGAGCATCCCCCCAACGTTCAGTGAAGAAACCATTTGAATTTTCTAAAAATTGATAGTAAGATTTATACTCAGGAGAAGTGAAAAGCTTATTTGAAGCTATTTCGAAATTTGACCAAAAATGGCAAAGATTGTAATTTTCATTATTATATTTTTCAGGAATTGGATTATTAATTGGATTTTTAGAATTTGAAATTATATTTTGTAACAAATTTTTATTTGTTAATAAAGAAGGAGAAGTTTGAGAATATGATAAAATTGATAATTTTTTCAATTTTTTCCAAAATTCATTTAAATTTGAAACATCCATATATTTATCTTCATTTAAACCATTAAAAAATTTGAAATTATTTGAAAAAAATTTCCAAGTATTTGGTAATTTAATTTTACTTTCAATTATGAATTTTTTAGTATATTTGAATAAATTTGGAACGGTATCAACCAATTCTTTAATTGCAATTGTATAACCATATAATTTACCATTTTTTTCCATTTCGATAAAAGGGTCATAAGTTAAATCACAATAGAATTCGACATCAGGTTCAACTCTCCAATACCAATCTAAATTTTGAACCAGGGGGTGTTCGAAGAAAAAACCTGAATAAAATCTACACATGCTATGATAAGATTGTAAATTACCATACATTATACCACGATCACCTTGATTTTCAATAGATTCTTTAAAATAGATGTCGTTTTGATTTTTAAAATTCCAATTTTTTTTAGAAATGATTCCGAATTTGAAATCACCACTGGCAACCTCTTCTACTCTTCTTTCGAATTCTTTAGTAAAAGGTTCATCATTTAAGAATATCCAAGGATAATTAAACCATTGATTAAATCTACGTTCTAAGGAACGCATTGATAAGATGACGCCGTCGATTTCTGAATTTCTAGCTAAAACGACGAAGGCGGCATTAGCTCTATTATTTGATGAAGCTTCGATTAGAGGATCTCTACAACCATATTGGAAAACGTCATCGAGTTTAGATTTGAAAGGACGTTCAGAAATGGGCAATTTTTTCAAATTTTCCGAATTGAAAAGATCATCGAAATTATCCACTTTGTTGAGAATGGCTGGGTTTATGTACTGTGGAGTGAATCTTGAATTTTTGATGAACACGGAATGTAGTGTTAGGGAGGATATTATGATTATTAAAAGGATGAGTACTTTGTATAGTTTGATGGGATAGTTGTTGATTTTCAGACTTAGGGAAGTTATTCGATGTCTAGGGAGAGGTTTCCACATATTGTGGGAGGGGATAAAATGAGAGAAGGGAGGGTAGTGGTGGTGATAGTAGTGGTGGTAATTGGTAGTGGTGGTAATTGGTATATTATGTTTTGGAAAAAAAAAAGAAAAATATGATAGAATTGGGTATTTGGATTAGATGCATGAATATAATAATGTGTGTGTGGAGAATATTGGAAAAAAAAAAAGGTATTCGCGTTTGAAGAAAAAGGAAGAAGAAATGAAATAGAGGTGTTAGGTGAGTAGATTGGAAGTAGGTGGGTGTATTAGTGCTTTACTAGACAGGGTATTGTAGATAAAGAAGATGAAGAAGTGGCCAGTAATTAATGTGAACAGGACGTTGAAAAACACGAGAAAGTTCCAGGATGCGTTACGGATGAAAATGGAACGAGTTGGAAATTACAAGGAGGGTTATGAGGATGAGGATGGGCAGGAGCATGAGCAGGAGATGTTGATACGGAGGATAGCAGGGCTTTCAGGCAAGAAATTGGAGAAGTTTGAGCAGGGGGTGAAGGTGGACAAGGGGATGATGAGAGGGTACTATTTACAGAAGCAGGAGCAGTACAGGAGAGGGTATCGGAAGGAGAAGAAGGGGGTGTTGGGTGTTGTAGAAGGGGGAGAGGTGGATGAGAGCGTTGAGATAGTTGAGACAGTTGAGATAGGTGAGATGGGTGTTGAGGAGAGATGGAAGAGGGTTTTGGAGAGGATGGGGGTGTT
>JAJMSE010000088.1:0-34138 GCA_030558305.1 Pichia phayaonensis
GGGGGGGGGGGGGGGGGGGGGGGCCCGGGGGAAAAATGGCGGAGGAAAGGGGGGTGGGGATGGATGGCTGCTGGGAGAGGGGGAGGGAGGTCGAGTCGTCTGAGTCTGAGTCTGAGTCTGAGTCTGAGTTGTTGAGGGCGGCAAAGGCACTGAGACGGGACATGTGTGGGTGTGTGGAGGGGGACAGGGGGGGCAGAGGGGGGCCTGGTGGTGGGTGGCAGGGAAGAAGAGTGGACGAAGAGAAAGACGGTGGCAGAGACGGTTGGGCGGGGAGCGGCGCCAGCCAATCACAGCACAGCACGAAAATCAACCCACAATGCAGCACCGTGAGGAAAATTGGTAGAGAAGGGAAGAGGATTTGAGGTGCTACACAGCTTTGTCACGGTGTTTGTCTTGTTTGCTTGTTTGTCTGTTCTGGCCTCCTCCTTTCTGCAAAACCACACTGTCCGCCATGTCTGAATACAAGTTACAAACCCCAGGTTTCGACGCAAGATTCCCTCAACAAAACCAAACCAAACATTGTTTCCAATCCTACCTCGATTACCACAAGTGTGTTGCAATCAAGGGTGAAGACTTTGCACCATGTAAGGTCTTCTGGCAAACCTTCCAATCCCTTTGTCCTACCGACTGGGTCCAAACTTGGGATGAGCAAAGAGAAAACGGTACCTTCCCAGGTGATTTATCCATCGATAGATTCAAATAAACACTACACATCTCGTTTCTATATGAACTACTAAACTATTATTATTTATACATTCAATATAATTTTAAATTAAATTAAATCAAATTAAATTAAACCTAATTATTTGTTTATTTCCATATCTGCGATCCCTCCTTAACTGTTCTGACCACTCCATCCATTATTCATCAACCCTTTGAATTGATTAATGTTGGAAACCAATGATGTTTTACTCTTTTCAAATTTAATATAGCTATACAGTACCGGCACATTCACCACTTTGTTCTTCAAAACATCATTGATCAACGCTTTATCATAAACCTCTCCAATTGTAGCACTTTCTCTATCCCCAGACACCGTTTTCATCTCCTTTCTTTCAATAATTGTAAAATCGATGTAATTGAACTGGTGATAGTTGAATTCTAGTCCCACCTCACTCTCTTCAACTCCTTTTATCAGCACCTTTTTCGAATCCTTTATTTTGGCAACCATGTCGTTTTTACCATCTTCCTCTTCCTCTCCGATTTGCTGTATCTTTTGTTTCAATATTTCAATCACTGTAATCATCTTCTGAATCGATTTATCAATACCAATCATAACAATCTCTTTATCATCATTGTCCCCACCTTCTTTCAAATATTTTAAAATTATATCCAACTTCTTACTTATTTTAAAGTTCTTCCCAAATAATATCACCAACACTTGCTTGTTGTCTGAATTGTATATCTTCTTGCCATCTGTATCCTTATGTAGACCAAATGTTTTTTCAATATCGATATTTTGTGAATATTTTATGAATGTTGGATCACTACTACCACTGTTCTCATTTGCCGTTTTCTGTCTTTTGTCGGCTTGTGTAGCCGTTATTTGAGATGCTCTTTTCATTGCACAATCCCCTTAGTTCATCGGCCATCTAGAATCTTTCTAATACTAACATATTTTTTTTTTAATTTTTATTTACTATTTTTGTTTTTTCCTCATTTTCCATCTTTTTTTCCCAATCTCGCTCTGTTGAAGTGTATGTGGTGGATGTTCCATTTCATCATTTCATCAATATTCACAATATTGACAAGTTCACAATTCTGATTTTCTACATCACTTCATCAACATATCAACTATCCACCAACTCACAGTCAATCCTTTATTATCACAATGCCATTGATTGAATCCACTCAATCTCTTAGATCAAGACAAGTCGCAAACTTGAAAAAAATGCTGCATCTAAATAATGATCTAGATAATGATCTAAATAATAGTAACAACACAAACACTAATAGCAATACCACCACCTCCTCCTTCTCCAATACCAATGATGATTTAATTTGGAAAATTCTAATCCTTGATAATAAATCCACTTCCATCATCTCATCCGTTTTAAGAGTCAATGATCTATTAGAATACGGTATAACCATGCATACATTAATAACTCAACGTAGATCTCAATTGGAAGATGTGCCTGTAATTTATTTCATTGAACCAACTTTAGAAAATATCAATATAATTCTAAATGATTTAAAAAATGATCAATATTCTCAATTTTATATCAATTTCACTTCTTCATTAAGTAGATCCTTATTAGAAGAATTTGCTAAAAAAGTGGCTATTTTAGGTAAATCTTTTAAAATTAAACAATTATTTGATCAATATTTAGATTTCATAGTCACTGAACCTAATTTATTCTCCCTCAATTTACCTGAAATTTATTATCAATTTAATAATCCTTCATCAACTGAAGATATAATCAATGAAAAAATCGATTTAATTTCAAATGGTTTATTCTCTTCAATTTTAACTATGGGTTCAATACCAATAATTAGAGCAAATAAAGGTGGCCCAGCTGAATTAATATCTCAAAAATTATATGAAAAATTAAGAGATCATGTTATAAATTTAAGAAGAAATGAATCTTTATCAAATTCTAATACTTTAAATTCTTCTAATAATTCCGTTTTAATTTTATTAGATAGAAATTTTAATTTATCTTCAATGTTTTCACATTCTTGGATTTATCAATGTATGGTTTCAGATGTTTTCAAATTAGAAAGAAATACAATTACCGTTAATCAAGGTAATGAAAATGAAGTTAAATTTGATATTGAACCAAAAGATTTCTTTTGGAATAAAAATTCGTCTTTACCTTTCCCTGATGCCGTTGAAAATGTTGAAATAGAATTAAATAAATATACTGAAGATTCGAAACAAATTACTGCAAGAACTGGTTATTCTTCAATTAAAGATATCGAACTTTCAAATAATAATAATGGTGATCATTCAGATACTAAACATATTCAAGAAGCCATAAAATTATTACCCGAATTAACATTTAGGAAAAATATAATTGATTTACATATGAATGTATTATCAAATTTAATTAAAGAATTAGATTCAAAAAATTTGGATTCATTCTTCGAAATTGAACAAAATTTAAATGATCCAAAAATTCAAAAAAAATTCATCGATTTATTGAAAAAGGAATCAAAATTAGATAATTCATTAGATAAATTAAGAACTTTCATTATCATTTATTTAAATTCTGATGAATTATCTAAATCTTTCATTGAAGAATGTGAAAATATCTTAAAAAATTTAAATATCGATTTATCACCTTTAAATTATATTAAAAAGGTCAAAAATTTTAATAAATTATCAGAATTATCAATCTTATCAGATTCACATAATAATTCTAATTCCGACAATTATTCTTCAAGTGCATTATTCTCCAATTTATCATCGAAATTGATTAATTTAACCGATGGTTCAAATAAATTATCTGAAGGTTTTGGTTCAATCATTAGTGGTATTAAAAATTTATTACCAGAAAAATCAAACTTACCAATTACTAATATAACAGAATCACTTATGAATCCTTCACAAGCAAATCAAAATTCACTTAAATTAACAGATGATTATCTCTATTATGATGCAAATAATTTAAGAGGTTCACATTTAAAACAACCAAAACGTAAAAATTATAATGATGGTATGGTTTTCGTCGTTGGTGGTGGTAATTATTCAGAATATTCAAATCTACAAGATTGGTGTAATGATTGGAATACTAAACAAGGTATTGTTGCAAATAGTGATAATCCAACTGCTAATGATAATGGCGCTGGTAATAATGGTTTAAGTGCTAAAAATGTTTGTTATGGTTCAACCGACATTATTACCGCTAAAGATTTTATAACTGAATGTACAAAATTAGCAAACTAAACAAAAAGTGTGTAATTAATTGTAAATTAAAATCTTATTTTCAGTTAATTATACATATACTATTTATATTATAGATCATTTTATTTTTTTTTTATAAATAGGAATGATTGTTCTCTAAAACTTTCGTACTACGTTTGGAATCTAAAAACAATAATTGACATTCATTAATATCATCAACTAAAACTTCTGGTCTTGAATTGATCTTAGATAATATATTTGCAGGTGATAATAATTGTAAAGAATATCTTAATGAAGATCTTGTTGCAATTTCAGTTAATTTATTTAATGCTAATTCATTTAATAAAATATTTTCAACCTTTGACCTCTTTAAAATAATTTCCTTCATTTCATTATAATTATATGATGAGGTTTTAATAATTAATAATCTATCAATTAAATCTGGTGGAATACCATGTGGTGATTTAATATCATCTGTACCTCTAACTGTTGTTAAACCTCTGTTTGATGCAAGTATAACAATTGGTGCAATTGTTGATTCTAATGCTCTATTTAAATATGTAAAACATTCAATATCAAGCATATTAACTTCATCAATAAATAAAACACCAGGAACTAATTCAGCAACACCTTGATCAATATACTTAGAAACCATTTTATTAACTTCAGTTCTTAATTTTTCAGTAATTTCAGTTTTACGTGGTTTTAATAATTGTCCCATCATCGATAAAATATCTTGTCCACCTTGTGGTCTTGCATTTGCAATATCTAAATCATTTAATGTAATATCTTGAACAATTTCTTTCTTTTTATGAACTTCTCCCTTAGGTAATGGAACGTATTCTTCAGCTTCTAAATCAAATTCTGTTGCGTATGCATCAGATCTACCAACTCTTTTAACACTACCTGTATTTGCTTCAATATATATAACATCACCAATTGAAACTTTTTCCTTTTGAATAGATTCATAAATTGATGGATCTAATTTTAAATTTTTAGTACCTTTAGAAGTTTTCAATCCAATTAAAACATGTTTAATGGTTTTACCATATCCACCTAATGGATTTTCAGCTTCTTCTGGTGTTAATTCAATAATTTCACCTTCATAAACTTCCTTTGTTTCTTTAATTCTTAAACCAATAGATTTTCTAAAATTTTCAATTAATGCTTCAGTTTTTTTAACTTCAACTGAATATAATTCTGATCCAACAATTGGTACAAATGGAACTTTTGGTCCTAATTCTTGTGAAACTGCCAGTGCTAATGCAGTTTTACCAGTACCTGGACCACCAGCTAATAAAATTGCCTTACCACTCATCTTCTTAGACTTAATCAGATCTACAATAATACCGCAAGCTTCACGTGCTTCTGTTTGTCCGACAAATCCACCATCTATTTGTTTGGCAAATCCATGTTCATCTAATCCTAATCCTTTAATATGTGTATGTGCTGATGTTCTTGAATCTTTAGTTGTGGATGATGTAACATTTGCTGTATTTATTTTTGGTGTGCGATCTTCAATTGCACCATTTGCTGCTGGGGTTGGTTGAATTTCTGCCATCTTATGTCGGCTTTGTAGGTTTAGATATATACAAAAGAAGTTGTATGTATGTATGTGTGTGTATCTCTTGGAAACATCTTACCAAATTTTTGATGTGGAATTTTTAAAATTTGCCGTTCATTTCGTGAGGAAGTATCAAAATTTCCAAAATTTCCCATCTCTTTTCGAAACCGTAGAATATAATGTCTATTACACTTTTAATGAATAAATAAATTCATATATATATATATATATAAATATAAATGGAGTTAATAAATAGATAGCTTTTTATAAAGAAAATATAAACAGTAATCATTCACCCTTGAATTCATAAAAACCGGGTTTTTGTTCAACATCAAAAAACATATGACTTTCATCAATTAATTCACCTTTATGTTTACACCAAACTTCAACTTTATCACCTGGTCTAACTGGACCAACACCCTTTGGAGTACCAGTTAAAATAACATCACCTGGCTGTAAAGTCATAATATTTGACATTTTACTAATGAATTGATGAATTGGGAAAATCATTAAATTTGTTAAATCATGTTGTCTATGTTCATCATTAACTTTTAAGTTTAATTCAACGGCATATGGATCAACGATTTTAGATTTTGGAATAAATGGACTTAATGGCATAAATGTATCAAAACCCTTACCAATTGACCAAGGTAAACCTTTCTTCTTTGCAGCATCTTGAACATTTCTTGCAGTCATATCAATTGCCAATGCATAACCATCAATTGCATCAATTGCTTCCTTTGGACCAAAGGTTTCTGGATCTAAATTTTGAAGCTTTTTACCAATAATACATGCTAATTCAACTTCATGATGTGCAATGACGTTCTTTGGAATTAAAATTGGACCTTCATTAGGTTTAAGAACTGATGATGATGGTTTTAAAAAGAAAAATGGTTCTACTGGTGTTTGGTTGTTAAGTTCTTTAATATGGGCCATATAATTACGACCAATACATAAAAACTTACCTGCGTTTTTAAGATAATTGAATGACATTGTCTATATGGTGCAGATAACTGTATGTTATAATAAAAGATAGTACCTACATATTTTGATGATTATTGGCGGAATTTCATTTTTTCGGGCGAAATAGGTGAAAAACAAAGTACCGATTCGGATAAGCAAGATTTCCTCTCTAATCTTTCTTTCTTTCTTTCTTTCTTTCTTTCTTTTTATGTTTTACTTTTTACATCACAGGATTAGTATTGTACAGTTTAAAAAAATACATAGAAATTAAATTTCCGTAAGAATAATATGTTACATCAATATTATGAATTTGAAAGTCGATGTTGTCGTTCAATCGCCTTATTGGTGGTATGAGCAACAGCAGCAGCAACAGCTGCCTGAACATGTGTACTTGAGCCGTTTAATAATTGTGGAACTTCTTCAGCCAATATACTTTCAGGAACCGTATGAGCTTCAGGTAATTGAGAGACGTAATTAGTCGCATTAAGAACAGTATTTAAATTTTCAATACCACCAACTTGTTCATATAATACACTACAATCACGATGTGCAAATAAAATTGTACGCAATGTTAGTGCATGTTCACGCAATGTGCCAACTTGTTCACGTAATGATTCATTTTCATCTTTATATTCTTGTAATTCAACCTTCATGGTTTCCAACATCTCCTTCTTTCTCTTTCTACATTTTGATGCAGCAACTCTGTTTCTTTCAAGGAAATTCTGACGTTTTTCTTCTTCTGTCAAATTTTTCTTTCTTGGTCTTGAAACTTTTGTTGGTGATTTGGTTGAAGATGGTGTTGCTGATGCCGCTGATTCCGATGATGCGTTTGCAGACACACTTGGGTTCGTTAACTTTTTGAACTTTTTACTCTTCCTTTGTCTTAAA
Organism: Pichia phayaonensis; assembly: GCA_030558305.1. NCBI lineage: Eukaryota > Fungi > Ascomycota > Pichiomycetes > Pichiales > Pichiaceae > Pichia > Pichia phayaonensis. The sequence goes on from JAJMSE010000088.1 coordinate 7,263, forward strand.
TCTGAATCAACTGTCCTTTTTAATGATGCACCACTATTGCCAATATTAGTGGTATTATTATTGACATCATCATTGTTATCATCAGTATTAATATTATCATCATTGGTTTCATTATTATTTAAATTAGTGGTACCATCTATAGGATGAGAAGTAGGTTTCATCATTAAACCTGGGGTATTTGCTAAACTATTACTTAAAACAGAAGATTCATTATTACTGGTCGAAGTGAGAAGTGGATCATTAATTTTTTCCATTGGTGCAGATTCTGTTTTTAATATTGGAATTGAATTCGTATTGTTGTTATTATTATTACTGCTGTTGCTGTTATTTAAAGTATTAATTGTATCCAAATGTGATAATGATGCCATATCTATACTTGCTAATGTTGGCATGTTCAATGCTGAGAAACCCGTCGACATATGTGGTAATTTCTTATCATTGTTTTGAGGGTTGCTACCGTTGCTATTCATAATACTTGCAAATGTACCTGAAATTGGAGTCATAGTACCTGGTGCCATTGATAAGTATGAATACATCTGATTATTTTGAAACATACCATTAGATCCAGGTGTTAAGCCAGTACGCATTGAACTTTCATTTGGCGTTAGGCCTGATTTCTTGGCCGTTAAAATGAAATTATAAAGTTGCTGTTGATTTTGTTGGTTCTTTTGAAGATCTTCTGGAGTAGCGGAAGCAGTTGTTGTACTAGATTGTAACTTTGATGGTGTAACTGATGAATTTTGAGGTTGTAATTGTTGATTACTAATTTCATTTTGTTGTGATTTTTGTGATTGAAGCTGTTGAATTTGATTTTGTAATGACAAGTATGTTTTATTTTGTTGCCGTTGTTGTTGTTGCAATTGCCGTTGTGCCATGGCTAGACTATTTGGTGATAATGCATCTAATGCTGATAAATTAAGAGGCAAATTTTGGTTGATTTGTGGCTGTAAGGGTAGTTGTTGCTGGGGTTGCTGCTGTTGTGGTTGTTGGATATTTGGAGATTGTGGGAATAAAGAATTCCAGATTCCAGGAGTTGTGATCACTGTACCTCCACCTGGAGACAATAAACCAGGTAATGGAGGTAGTACACTTGAAGTAATTCTCTTGGAACCACCTGGAGTCAACACAGGTGGTGACATCGCAGGTGGTGCATTTGGGTCCAGTCTTTGAGGTAATGCTAAATTACCCGTAACACGTCTTAAATCATTGTTTTGAAGATTATTAGTAATATCAGTTTCAGGTTTAATAATTATTTCAGGTTGTTGTTGTCGTTGCTGCTGCGGTTCTTGCTGTTGTTGTTGTGGTTGTTCTTGTTGTTGTTGTTGTTGTTGTTGCTGTTGTTGTTGTTGTTGTTTCAAAGTTTCTTGTTGTTGTTGTTGTTGTCCTTGTTCAATAAAACTGTTTACAATATCTTGTTGATTTAGCCCCTTTAAATTGCACAATTGCGTATCACTTTGAGGTTTAATCAAAGGTTTTGCTAAAGCCAAATTATCAAGACGGCTGATTGGGTTAGGTGTTGTATTGCTTGATTCGTCAGTGCGTGCAAATGATTGTTCAAACGGATTTGGTTCTAATGCAAGCGTTATCTTGTTTGAAAAGGAAGACACAATGTCAGGATTTGAGCGGGAATTAGCATTCGATAAGTTGGCCAGGTTTGCGGCCAGATTAGAAGGCGCAGACATGTCTTTCTGGGGAGGAAAGAGTGGTAAAGCGTATAAAGTATGAGACTGAAAGAGACAGGTTAGATAAAAGAAAACTAATCAAAACAGACAACAGTGAATTCATGAAGGAAATGGAGATGATGTAATGTGAGCGCTTGCCATCGAAAAGAATTGAAAATTGGGAAGTGGAAATCGGACATTTCTCCTGCTTGCGTCGATCGTCACTGTTTCGTTTTATTTTTTGTTTTTTATTTGTTATCGTCTTTCTTGTGTAGTGGCAAAACAAAGGAAAACGCAGTGGCTCATCTCCAGGACGGGTCGTTTCATGATGTATTCTTAGTAGATACTTAGAAATACCAAGCATTATTGACCAATGGATACCATAACTCCCGTCCATTCAGAGGGTTACTGTGCTATGTATGGTGTTGGGGGGAAAATGTCGTTTTTTGGCGCAGATATCCCCTCACCAAACAACATACCAGCTCAGAAACTAAACCCAACAGATTATAATACTCTCTTGGACATCTGTGGAGATTCTTGGCGTGATGTCGATTACGCTTGTTGTGATTCTGCTCAACTGGCACAATTGAAGTCGAATTTGGCAAAAGCTGACCCTATGATTGCATCTTGTCCTGCCTGTAAGGAGAATTTCTATCAATTATTTTGTCATTTTACTTGTTCTCCAAATCAGTCAACCTTTGTTAATATACTATCAACTCAAAAAGCAATAAATCAAAATGATGTTGTTAATGAATTAGATTTTTATGTAAATCCCACCTTTGCTTCTCCATTTTATGATTCTTGTAAAAATATTAAATTTGGTTTAACAAATGGTTATGCAATGGATTTAATTGGTGGTGGTGCCAAAAATTATTCAGATTTTTTAAAGTTTCTAGGTGACAAGAAGCCTGAAATTGGTGGTTCTCCATTTCAAATTAATTACAGGTTTGAAGAAACTAATAATCTTAAGAATATTTCACTATTCGAAATAGATTCAAAATCTTGTAATGATTCGGACCCAAATTTTGCTTGTGCTTGTTCTGACTGCCCTCAAGTTTGTCCAACTTTAACCGACCTACCCTCTCAAAATCAATGTCAAATATTAAATATGACATGTACTTCATTTACAATTTTAATATCTTATTTCATTCTTTTAATATCATATTTTTCAATTTTATCATTTATCAGATATAAAAATAATAAAAAGTTTAAGACAATTACATTATTAACTGATGATCAAGCTATTCTGGAATCTTCAGTTTTTCAAAATGATCTAACGTCATCCGATATTGCAGACCTATCATTTTCTTCTCAAACAACGTTAAATCTGTTATCTTTACATTCAAGAAAATCCTATGCCATCAATAACTATTTAGAAAAGAAATTTTACAGTCTAGGTTATTACTGTTCTTCATTTCCAAAATTCGTTTTATCATTGACATTTCTATTTACTTTATTATTATCATCGTTTATATGCTTTATTGATTTTGAAACAAATCCTATAAATTTATGGGTAAGTCCTAATGCTGATGCCTACATTGAAAAGAAAACGTTCGACGAAAGTTTTGGTCCTTTTTATAGAACTCAACAAATAATTTTATCAAATTCAACAGGTCATTCGATTTTACAAGATTATTCATTTATCCGATGGTGGTTTGAAAAAGAAACCCAATTATTGGAATTATCAACAGCCGTAACTATTGATGGTATTGATTATTCAGTTACGTATGATGATATATGTTTTAAACCTTTGGAGGATACTTGTATTATTGAAAGTTTTACACAATATTTCGACGGTAATTTGGTTAACTTGCCAAAGTCCACAAATTGGAGATCTAAAATCGAAAAATGTGCAAAATCCCCTGTTGAATGTCTACCAAGTTTTCAACAACCGATTAAGAAAAATTTTGTATTTGGTGGTAATATTACAAACGTTTTGGATTCTGAAGCAATTGTCGTAACCTTACTCAATAATAATAATGAAGATTTAAACAGTGAACAGGTAATTAAGGCTGCAGCTTGGGAACATGAATTAGAAAAATTTATACTCAATAATATTACGGAAGAAGCAAAGAATTTAGGGATTGACTTAAGTTTTATGACAGAAATTTCATTAGAAAAGGAATTAAATAAGTCAACAAATACTGATGTTAAGATTGTTATAATTTCATATCTTGTTATGTTTGCGTATGCATCATATGCTTTATCATTGGGATCGAATAATTCTAATAACTTGTCATTCATTAATTCATCGTTTATTACACCTTTTGGTAAAATTTCTGGGAATAATGTCATTTTACGATATTTAACAAGAACTAGATTCTCAGTAGGGTTATCGGGAATTTTGATTGTTTTATTTTCTGTCTTTGCGTCAATGGGATTTTGGAGTTTTATTGAATTAAAATCAACTTTGATCATAGCTGAAGTTATTCCATTTTTGATTTTAGCTGTTGGAGTCGATAATATTTTCCTGATTTGCAATGAATTTTCAAATATTGAAAATTTATCAATCACAAGTTCATTAGAATTAAATGAGAAAGTTGGAAAAACAATGGCAAATATTGGTCCAAGTATTTTATTAAGTTCATCGTGTCAATTTATTTGTTTTATTTTAGGCAGTTTCGTTGATATGCCGGCTGTTAAAAATTTTTCGTTGTATATATCAGTCGCAATTATTTTCAACACATTACTACAAATTACTGCATTTGTTTCAATATTGACTCTAGATCAATTAAGAATTAAAGAAGGTAAATTAGATTTGTTATCATGTATTAGGGTTGAAAAAGATTATGTTTCATTACCTATTGATCCAGAGTCCGAGAGTGATAATATCAATAATAACAGCTTAAGTCAAATGTTAAATGAAAGTGATAATAAAAATAATGGAGTAATTAAGAATTTTTTCAGAAACCAATTCAGTTCATTTATTTTTAAAAAGAAAAGCAGAAACTTAATTCTAATTCTTGTTCTTTCAATATTTGGTATTTCTTTGTCATTAATTCCAAATTTACAACTAGGTTTAGATCAAAGAATTGCATTACCATCGGATTCTTATTTGATTAAATATTTCAATGATATTTATTTATATCTCGATGTTGGACCGCCAGTTTTCTTTGTGGTTGAAAACTTAGATGTTACAAAATTAGATAATCAACAAGAATTGTGTAGCAAGTTTACAACCTGTGATTCGTACTCATTAGTTAATATAATCGAACAAGAATTTAAAAGGGCAAATGAAAGTACAATTGCAGAACCTGTTTCAAGTTGGATTGATGATTTTTTGATGTGGTTGAACCCAGATCTAAGTGACTGTTGTGTAATTAGAAAAAACAAACCTGATAAGGAATTTTGTCCTCCATTTTCATCGCCAAGACTTTGCGACAGTTGCTTTGCCCATAGACAATGGGATTATCAAATGAACGGATTCCCAGTTAATGAAGAATTTATGGAATTTTTTGATGCGTGGATTGATTCGCCATCATATCCATGTCCATTAGGAGGTAAAGCACCATATTCAAGTTCTATTTACACAGTAAATGGAACAATTGTCAGATCAGCATTTAGAACGTCACACATCCCATTAAGATCACAGAATGATTTTATTTCGGCGTATCATAATTCATTAAGAATAGTTGAAGAAGTAAAAGAAAATAATGAAAATCTTTCGTTATTTGCGTATTCACCATTCTACATTTTCTTTGTTCAATATGAAACTATTAAAGAGTTAACTTTGACGTTATTAAGCGTTGGGTTAGTATTAGTTGGTGTGATTGCAATGCTATTATTAGGATCATTAAGAAATTCAATTGTTTTAATAGTTAATCTGATATTAATTATTGTTGATATAATGGCATGGATGGTATTTTCTGATATATCACTTAACGCTGTTTCTTTGGTTAACTTGCTAATCTGTTTGGGATTAAGTGTTGAATTTTCAATTCATCTATTTAAACACTTTAATTTTAATGAAAATCAACTTGAAGGTTCGAAGGATGACTATAAAAAGAACAGGGCATATGGATCATTGGTGTATGTTGGTACCACAACGTTCAGCGGTATTACATTAACAAAATTGATAGGTATTGGGGTTCTAAGTTTTACAAAGAGTAAAATATTCAGGGTTTATTATTTCAAAATGTGGGCTGGTTTGATTATTATTGCATCACTTCATGCGCTTATTGTTGCACCATTGTTACTCAGTATCTTCGGTAGCAACTTGGTGTATGGAAGAAGTGGTTGGGGAAGAGTGGTGTATGATGATGTTATTCGTCGTCAAAGAGACATTTCATAGGTTCGGATTGGGTTAGACTAAATTTTATCTGTAGCAATTTTATTTTATTTTATTTTATTTTGGCGATCTGATGTTGTGAATACGACATTGCTTTCTGTCGTGAAACAACGAAATCGCGAACCTGATTGGTATGGGGGGAGAGAAAGTTAATGGAGTCTAGTGAAGAGAACGTAGACCTCTAGATTGCAGTTTGTTGAAGGAGCATAGTGAAATCTGGAATAATACACAGGTTTATGAGGATTACCTATAGATTACATTTAAAATACAACCACATAGATATTAATAGAACTTATTCATCAAATATACCGTTTATAACACATTCATTAAATTCCAAACATATCATTTAAAATTTTTCAATCAGAAATGTCATATACACCATTAGAATCAACGCAGACTATACCGCATCCTAATCCGTATCCATCTTCAGAAAGTGGGAGTGGTCTACATCATCCTCCGACTGAAGCACATGTTAAAAAAAATGGTGGAAATGGTGGTAACTCCAATAATAATTCAGGTTCGTCATCAATATCAGCAAATGAAGAAACTAATACTATACCATCTATATGGATATGTGCACTTGCAGGTGGATTGGGTGGTGTTATTGGGGACACCTCCATGCATTCATTAGATACCGTTAAAACTAGACAACAAGGTGCATCCCATATACCAAAATATAAAAATACATTAACTGCGTATTCAACTATATTGCGTGAAGAAGGTTTACGTCGTGGTTTATATGGTGGTTATAGTGCTGCACTATTGGGATCATTACCATCATCTGCAGTTTTCTTTTTATCATACGAAGCAATTAAACGTCATGCAATTAATGAATTAGGTGTTCCAGAAACACCTGCATTTCTAATTGCTGGTTTTTTGGGTGATCTTTTCTCTAGTGTTTTCTATGTGCCGTCTGAAGTTTTAAAGACTAGATTACAATTGCAAGGTGCTCATAATAATACACATTTTAAATCAGGGTATAATTATAAAGGATTAATAGATGCAGCTACAACAATTATCAGAAAGGAAGGTCCGGGTACCTTATTTTATGGTTATAAAGCAACACTGACAAGAGACTTACCATTTTCTGCATTTCAATTCACCTTTTATGAAAAATTTCGTCAATGGGCATTTCAATTAACATCAGATGGTAATATTGATTCATTTAATGAAACCGAAGGTAAATCGTTGCCTTTATATGCAGAATTATTAACAGGTGCAGCGGCCGGTGGTTTGGCTGGTACTTTAACGACACCATTAGATGTTGTTAAAACTAGAATGCAAACTCAAAATGGTACCTCAGGTGTTATACTAAAATCAAATTCAATTTTTTCTAGTTTAAAAACAATTTATACTAAACAAGGCATAAGTGGTTTATTCTCTGGTATTGCGCCACGTTTTGTTTGGACAAGTGTGCAGAGTTCGGTCATGCTTTTGTTATATCAAGTTTTTCTTAAGGCATTATCTGATACTGAAGCTAAGCTTGAAGGATAACATAAATAGATTTATTCGTTCGTTCAACTAATAGAAGTTAAATTATTCTCATTATTAAGAAAAATACATACTGGCTCCGGTTATAGAAATTTAGAAAGGTAATAAATCTTAATCTTTTTCTTTCTTTTTTAAGACAAAAATTATTTATTCATATTTATTTATTCATATTTATTTATTCGTTTATAAAAATTAAAATTAAGCATGTGATTTTTTAAAAACTACACATTTTCTGATATTTCTAACATCTTTCAAAGACTTTATACAACTTTGGTAAACTAGCAATTTCAATAACATCACGCAATAAATTATCAGTTGCCAAAAACTTACGTTTAACAACAGGTAATATTAAATTTTCAATAAAATCAGCAATTTTCTTTTTACGTTCTGCTGAATTCTCTATATCATCATAGATTATTTCAGGAACATAAAATAACGACAGTTGCCTCAATATACCACCTAAACATAATTTCTCATCATCCCAATTAATTTTTGTTATAATCCTAAATAAAAATAGACTTAATTTATTCCAACTCGGTATGTAACCTTTAATTAATAATGGTAAACTACATAATTTTGGATTTGATGGATCTGAAATATCAATTTTAACACTGAAATATTCCTCCCACATTTCACTCATATCAACAAAACATCGTTGAATCAATTCATCCAAATCTGGCAGTTCAGTAATACCATTCTGTTTGAAATATAGTTCAACAAATTGGGCATTTTCAAATATTTCAGTTTTGATTAGTTTCTTTATATCTATTCCGTTTTCATTCACGATCTCAATCATACCAAAATTGGAAAAATCTGCTAATCCAATATGATAAAATAATTCAGAACATAAACTTGCGTAATCAACTAAATATAATCGAACATCATGTTGTATACAACACAATCTTTTCTCATAATCTGCAATTCCAACATATGTATGTTGCGCAAATAATTGAGTTAATTGACGATTTGCACGATCTTGGAATTCTTGTCTCAATGATCTAATTGAATTTAAAGTGACTGGTTTCCTTTGTTTACTAATGATATTAGTTTCTAAAATTGTTGATGGATCAAAATCATCATCGTTAATTGCTGTAGCCTCCGGTATACAATCACTTTGAGATGATTCGTTTGTCCCTATTTGCGAAGATTTATTTCTATTCTGTGATTGTGTATTTTGGGATGATTTAACAAAATTGTTCAAGGTTGTTTGGTTGTAATCAGTTCTAATCATTTCATGTTCATATGGTTTCTTAAATTGTGAAAGGGGTATCGGTTTAGGTTTTTCTCTAATTTGTGGTTCAGTTTGAAACAATTTTGACCTTTTACTTCTTCTTTCTTCAATATCATCTTCAATTTTTCTGGTATTTGTTAAAATTTGTTGAGTTAAAAACTTTCTAGATGAATCCAATTGTGATAAAATTGAATCAATAGATTCAATAATGTGATTAATAATTTCATCTTCGTTTAAAAATCTAACTTCTCTTTTAGTTGGATGGACATTAACATCAACATTTTGTGGTGATATTTCCAATGATAAATAAATAAATGGTTTATGCCCTTTGGGTAGATATGACGAATATAACGAGCTTAATGCTCGTTTTAGTGGATCACACACAACTAGTCTATGATTAATAAAAAAGATTGGCTGAATTGATTTTTTATTCTCAAAACTTGTATTACTTATCATACCTTGACATTTATTCATACCAAAATTAGTTTTAAAATCACCATCTATTTCAACATCCACATCAAGCAAATTATTTGCGATATTTGATCCATACACTGATCTAATTCTGTCTTTCCTGTTGGAAGTTTTTCTAACCATTATGTCCAATCCATTACCCCCTTGTCTTTGGCAGTTAAATCCTACATCTTCAACATGAATTGAATACTTGCTGACAACGTCTAAAATGCTTGTATACTCTTCATTTGCATTTTTAAGTGCTCGTAATCTCGATGGAACATTATAAAATAAATCTTCAACAATTAAGACGGTTCCATTTTTGCCTGCAATTGGTTTTATTCCATCTTTTTCACCACCAACAAGTTCACCATCCTTATAAGAGGCTTTCCATGCACAGCTGTCATCCTTTGTCTTTGTAATTACATTAAGTCTCGAAACGTGTGAAATACTTGCTAAAGCTTCACCACGAAATCCATAAGTTTCAATTTTACGTAAATCATCGAATACAACAAGCTTTGAGGTCGTAAACCTTTCACATAATATGGGCATATCTTCCTTTTGTATTCCTGTTCCATTATCTGTAATTTGTAACAATTTCATTCCACCATCTCTGACCATTATTTCAATTTGCGTTGATTTTGCATCGATGGAATTTTCAAGTAATTCCTTAAGTGCATTTGAAGGTGCAATGATAATTTCACCGGCTGCAATCAAATTAACAACTTTTTTATCTAATGGTAAAATTCGCCTCTGTTCTTGAGACATCTTGTTTCGTTGGTCAGTAGTTTTGTGAATAAAATACACTAAAGATCATAAAATATAGAAACAAAATGGTAAAATAATAACGCGTTCGAAAAATCATTAACCGCAATTTTATTGAAACTCCTTCTTGATTAATCCTTTTTACATCATTGACATACACAAAGCAATACAAAAAAAACATTAAAAATAAATAAAAGAGGTAAAATATAAAATATGAAGAGATCTAAACTGTGATAGGATTCTCACCAATAAGAGAACCAACACTTTCTCTACCTAAAATAGTCAAGTTAGTTTTCCTGTTTGCACCAGTAGACTTATTGAAAAATTTCCCCTTCGCCTCATCCCAATCACGAACTGTAACTCTAGGAATAGTTAGATCTCTGACAATTCCCAATCTTGTTAATTTTGGTGAATTAATTTCTTCTGGATCCATAAAAACGTCCAATTTTGGTGATGCAAAATAAATAACTGTACCACGATGATAGCTTTGTTGATCCTTTGGTGCTGTATGAACTCTATGGATGGAAGATTTGAAATAACCACCTGTTAAGAATTTCATGGTATCACCAATATTAACAATAATTGCATCTGGAGTATGTGAAACATATTTCCACTTGTTATCATCGTAAGTACGAACTTGTAAGGACAATATAGATTGAGATAAAATAAACGTGAGTCCACCAGCATCGCTATGACCCCTTAACCAAGTTGAAGTGGTTTTTTTATTATAATCTTCATCTACTGGATGATAAAGCAAAAATCTGCCAAAACCGGTACCCGAGTTTTTAGGATCATTTTCAATTGCTGGAAAATACTCGTTATATAATTTACCTTCAGGAAATTCTAATATAATATCCATTAATGTTAGGACCTTTCTTTGGATATCTTTATGTAAGGTTGCAAAATAATATTCTATATCATCCAAATTTGCAGAAACAAACTCAGGATATTCTATTTTATTATTGAAAATATCATGATGTAAAAAATGACGGAAGTTAAAAAATTCAACGTTATCCTTTGTGTCATTAGTATAAGTCCAATACCCTCTTGGTTTATAACCTGAACCTCTAATAACACCTAATTCTAAGCCTTCATCCACTTCAATAATTGATTTTCCAGCAAAAAACTTATTCTTAACATCATCAGTTGTATTAAATGTTGCTTGTGAAATTGATTTCATGGTTTCTAAAAACTCATGAGAGAATCCGTGATTAATTAGCTTAAAAAATCCGTAAGTTGTTAAAGAATTTTCAAGTTGAGCAGCCAGTTCCTTTCTAGCTTCAGGACCATCATCAAACCTAGAAAGGTCAATGCTTTCAATGTCCAAGGTTTCATATTGTTCCTTGGACGGTGGTGCATCTACGAAAGGACTGAAATTGTACTTGTCTCTGATTCTTTGCTTTTCTTCAGGGGATACCATAGGGGATTTTTCCTTAGTTGGTTACAAGTCATTCCGCCTTGTCTCTGCCGGCAAGGTGCCCTCTACAGCTATTTATATATACATCTCCCACCGTGGTGTTTGCGAACATATTGGAATATCTCGACTGATGATCTGATAATGTGATAATTTCGGTGGTGGCGTTTACAGCCACACTAGCGTACAAGAAATTTGTCTCTTTGTAATCTATCCACAAATGTGGAAACTTTCACAGTTTTAAGCTGCTGCCGGTTGTATAAAAGGCAATGCCAATTCAGTAGAGACCACCAACGGGGTAGTCTATATTAATCACCAAGCCAGGAGTAACGATATAAATGCCAAAACACACCAGCGTTATTTGGAACTTTATCCCTCACAGAAGGTATCTTCCTGAGGACACCATCGCTATTGGTGACACTTCCTATGATAGGATAGACACCAAATCTGAGGAAAAGACGGAGGTGCCGGTTGAAATTTCTAAGGAAATCACTGTTCCATCTGAAGAAACCTCTGCTCTTTCTGTGGATCTCGGTAAGGAAGGTTATGTTCCCTTTGAAGTTGACGGTAAAGTTTACAAAGTTAGAGAATTTAGAGATGAGGCTCATAGGCCATGGTGGAAATTCTTTGACGAATTCGAATACAGAGAAACAACTGAAGAATCTTCAAGATATAAGTGGTTCAAGTGGTTTCCAGAAGGTACATCAGCTGCTGAAAAAAAACTCTTGTTTAAATTAGATATTATTATTGCTTTTTATGCTTTTGTTGGTTATTGGGTTAAATATATTGACAGTGCCAATTTAAATAATGCCTATGTTTCCGGTATGAAGGAAGATTTGGGTTTGAAAGGTAATGATCTTATTAATATTCAAGTTTTATTTACTGTTGGTCAAATTGTGTTTGAAATCCCATGGCTATTCTTTTTACCTAAGGTTTCAATTACTTATACTTTATTCATCACTGAACTGTGTTGGTCTGCATTTACTATTGGTACATATAAAGTTCAAAATATTGAATCTTTAAAGGCAATCAGGTTCTTTGTGGGTGCAAGTGAAGCTGCTTATTTTCCATCAATTCATTATTTACTTGCTAGTTGGTATTTGCCAACTGAAGTTAGTCGTCGTGGTGCTTTGTTTTATATGGGACAATTTTTAGGTGTTTTAACTTCAGGTCTACTACAAAGTGCAACATTTAGAAATTTATCAGGTATCCATGGTTTAGAAGGTTGGAGATGGATGTTTATTGTTGATGGTGGTCTTTCATTTGCTGTTGCCATTTTAGCATTGATTTGTATTCCAGGTACCCCACTTAAGTGTTATTCATTATTTTTGACAGATGATGAAATTAGACTTGCAAGGGAAAGAATGGTTAAAAATGGTACTGATTTAGGAAATGATGATAAAAAAATATTTAAATTGGATGCATGGAAAAAGGCCTTCAGTTCATGGCACGTTTATTTACTTGGAATCACAAATATCATGGGTTTTAATTCAAACAATACAAGTTCTGGTAGTTTTGTCTTATGGCTCAAGTCATTAAATAAATTTTCCATTGGAAAGATCAATGATTATTCATCAATTCCGCCAGGTCTAGGTATGTTGTATGTTTTAATTATTTGTGTTGGTGCTGATATTACGAGAAAAAGATTTGTATTTGTTATTATTTCTTTCCTGATGAATTTTATTGGTAATACTATTTTAGCAGTTTGGGATGTTCCGTATGGTGCAAAATGGTTTGCCTTCTGTTTTGGATATTGGTCATGGTCTCAATCATCTGTCTTCAATCCTTTAATTAGTGATTTTTTTAGAAAAGATGCAGATGTTAGAGCAGTTGGTTGGATGGTTATTTACATCACTGGATTACAATCAAGTGCATGGATTTCAAAGCTTATTTGGCCAACTGTTGATAGTCCACGTTATAAAGTTGGTTTTTCAACATGTGCTGGTTTCAGTGTTGGTTTCTGTTTATGTATGGTTGTTGGTTATTACCTTTATAAGAAAGACGAAAAGAGGGAAGCCCTTGAGAATGGTATTTATATTTACAATAGTACAGTTGATTCAGTACCAGATTTCGTGTTGGACAGGAAAACTATTGAATGAATAGATCCATTCAAACTGGTTTTGAATAATTTTTTCGTTTTGTTTTAGATCTTTCGTTTATTATTTATTATTTATTGTCTATAATTCTTAATATTTTTCATTTTGAATTACAATGTTTTGCTTCCTTGAAAATTTAACAACCATTCTCTGTGGTAAATTGTTAAACTTCAAGTATATGCGTACGCGACTTTCTGTTAGAACATTACCGAGATGCGCAAATGTGAAAAATTTCTAAAGTTACTGATTATTACCAGCATTACTATATTGGGAAGTAACTAATTATGAAACAAGCAAGGAATCGAAGAGTATAATGGTAGGTCGATCTTAGCTGGTTAACTTATGGAAATAAGTAAACAGACTGTCCCATTTGGGAAAGGTTATGCAGTTAAGTATAAGATTATATGCAGGATATTAAGTATGCGCTACCATCTCAAGAAAATCCAATAAAATCTAATAAAATTTCATTTTTATCCGTTCACCGATTTATTCACCTCATGTTATTAATCTTTATTATGCCTACGACGAACATTTTTAGAGATGAAGAGTTCAGAAAAAACCATCTTTTTCTTTTTTATGCAGATGTCTTAGATGGGTGTACAACAATTGAAGCTAGCAAATCATTTTCAATATTAAAAGATGATTTTAAATTTGAATTGTTATTAAGAAATTTCAGTTTAACGACACAGCTAAGAATCAGAAATATTAAGAATGAATTAGATAGGTTTGTTAAAATTATAAATCTACTAATGTTAGCCTATATTGTTGCTAAATTTGAAGATGAAAATGGTTTAAAATTAGATGATATTTTGCAAACTAAAAACCAATTTGGAAAGCCAAAACTTAAAAATAGACCATACCAATATAATTTGTCTGATGAATATGGCATTGTATCATTGGCAATTGGATTCAATGATGAGCTAAAGGATACGGAGGTAGGTGTCGATTTGGCAAATCCTAAAGATATCGAAGATTTCAAGTTAGATAAACTTGAACAATTTTATAAACATGATTTCCGTGATATTTTTAGCGTTAATGAAGTCAAAGAACTAGATTTAAACTTCAAAAACTTAGAATATGTCCAAAGATTAGAAACATTATGTCGGATTTGGGCGTTGAAAGAAAGTTATTGTAAATATCTTGGCGTTGGTATAACTGCTGGTCTGCATAATTTTGAATTTTTGAATATTGAAAAAATTGAAGGTATTGATAATACTACAAGTGATGGAATTAAAATGAACCAAATTGATAATTACAAACCTAAAAATTCATGTTTTAGAATACCCCATCGTAATATTATATGTTCTATATTTGCGGAATATGAAAAAGTTTTTGTTATGAAAATTAGTGTTAAAGAAATTATAGATTATTTTATAAAAAAATAATACTAATACAGAGAATTGAAATAAAAAAAAGAAAATGGAATTTATCGAAAACATATGGAGAAAAAAAAATATCTTAATTAATCTCAAATGTACTTTCACAAAAGTGTTTAACAACAATTTTACCTTCTTCAAAATTAGGGTCCTTGTGTCGAACAATCGCAGCTGCATGCGTTGCATTTGTCTTAGTGATATAAATTGGATATTTTGACCATTTAAGGGTATTCAAATTTTTAACTATATCACGTTGAATTGGCGACATATTCATTTTGAAGGATTCTAAAACTTGATAATGTTCAAAGGCTTCCTTTTTATTTTTACCTAATAATTTGTAATCAGATTCCCAATCTTTTATATCATCAATTGGGATTGAACAAATTTTATCCAATGTTGTTATTAATGCCACATTACCAATAGGATGCTGATTAAAGATTGATTGGTTGATATTGTCCGAGGAGGTAACAGCATCAAAAACAGAATCGAGGAAAAAATCACCTTGATCATGTAAGTCATTTTCAAGCTTATTGAGCTCATTTGAATAACCTTCACTCAAGGATCTTGATAGTGTCGGTTTTAATAAAGGAGTTGTTGATGCAGAGTGGATTGGAATTGCATTATTGACAGTCGTTGCAACTTGATCAACAACTTTATAAATGTAAGAACTATCTTCTAATAATGAAGCTTCTCTACTGACTCTAAAAAATGATGTTGTTATTTGTAAAAGGTTATATAAAATAAACCAAACAACCCACATTGGTAAATAAATAAAGGTATGTAAAAGTAATATAGCCCACTTAATTTTACGGTAAAATAAATTTGTAATGTAATCATTAGCATTATCATCTTTTTCCACTGAAGATGGTATAGGTTTTTCTAAATTATAATCAATTAGTCCAGTAAATTTAATTGATTTATTAACGTCTAGGATAATTGGATCAAATTCATCAATAAAAGATAATTGGAAATTTGAACCATTTGAAAATTTAATAACACCTTCATCATCAATTGAAACAGTACTATTTTTATCTAAAATTTCAAAGGGGTTAATAAACGAAATACCCGAAGTCCACCAGCAGGTTCTAATATCAGATCTAATATTTGAGTAAAGAGAATGATTTTTAAATTGTTTTAAACCTTGGAAGAAAATTGAATTTTTCGATGCCATCAGTTTAAGTAAGGGAATCTTGTCGTTTGAGTTTTCTAATTTAACAGAGTCTTTCAAAAACATTTGCTTACCACTATTGCCTAGTAAATAAGGTACAATGTTATTGAAACATTTGACACTAATAGTATCACCAGGGGTTAAAACACCAACGTGTGGAGTACAGAAGGTGACAAAATTAACTGGGGTTATAGATTCAAAATATTTCCTATAAGTTAAAATGCCAATTGCAAATCTACAGATTAAACCACCTAGTGAATAACCGATAAGAGAAAATTCGGTAACCCTTAACTTTGATTTATCTAATAATGTAGCAGTTTCGATGAGTATTTCATCCGCCACTCTTGTACCACATAAATCAATACCATCGTAAGTTTTGAATTTTTCATTGGATTTTGTCCTATAAAATCTAAATGTTTTGTTTGGGTGTTTTAATTTAAGTGTATTTTGTAAAGTCTCCTCAACATAAGCAAAGTGATCCTGTGTGCCCCATAACCCGTGTGAAAGAACAATAAGATGGCATTCTGTGAATGGATGAGCGTTAGAGCTATGTGGCATATTTTCTTGTAGGTGAATAATTAGGATTCTTGTCGAAAAGATTCCAAAAAAGCAAAAAAAAGCAGTAACAACTCAGGAGAAAAAAGTATCTTTTGACACATCTCCTCTATCTTACTAACTGTCTCTATCTCCCTTATCTCTCTGTATCTCTTCCTGTGATTACCGCCGTGTTAGAAAACTAAAAATCAAAAAAAAAGAAGAAAAATTGAGCCCCAAAACAATTCGCGGATTTTTTGTTTTTCACGTGGTCTGGTTCTGTTTTCGGTTTTTTTGAATTTCAGCCTGCAGCTCGGATAGACCCGACCACTCCGAGCGGTTTGTTAATGAGATCATCATGAATTATATGTAGTGTTGATATTTTCAGCGTCAATTTTGGATAGACTTTGTTTTGGAATTGATCCTTTGATCACTTGTTTTGGCAGGAGATATTGATGAGTGTTTTTGCTTCACAAAGGAAGTTTTTGGGATTGGTCAAGAGCAGTCAGTTTGGTCCGCTTATCCAGGCTAATCGTCCCGTCAACAATCTTAACAATCACAGGCTAACTGGTTTAATTAGACATTTTTCATATTCTAGACACCTTTTGAACTCCAACACTATTGACACAAATGTTACAAAGACTTCTAAGGTTTCATTCTTTAAAAAATCATTGACGTACTTCTTTGTGACTTGTGGTGTTATAAGTGGCTCTTTTTTACTTGCATTATCCTCATTTTTCATCTATGACTATACGACTTATACGCCGCCTGAGGTACCTGATGATTTAATTATTCCCTTTGATTCATTAAATCCCCCAATTGGTGGTCCTGAAAAATTACCAATTCTAACCAGGAACCTGGATTCCTTTGATAATAAGGAAAAAATTAGTGATTCAAAGAGAAAGAAATTGGTTATTCTTGGTTCTGGCTGGGGTTGCGTTTCTATATTAAATCAATTAGATGATAACGATTATGATGTCACTGTTATTTCTCCAACCAACTATTTCTTATTCACTCCAATGCTGCCATGTGCTGCTGTTGGTACTTTGGATATTAGAACGTTGATGGAAAGTATCAGATCTTTAATTAATAAGGTTAATGGACATTATTTACAGGCAACTGCTGAAAAGGTTGAATTTGCTGAAAGATTAATCAAAGTTAAAGATATAAAATCAAATAAATACTTTTATGTTCCATATGATAAACTGGTTGTCGCTGTTGGTTCGACTTCAAATACTCATGGTGTTAAAGGTTTACAATATACAAATCAACTAAAAACTGCAGAAGATGCTTTGACAATTAGAAGAAAATTATTAGGTAATTTTGAACAAGCATGTTTACCAACAACTTCTGATGATGAAAGAAAAAAATTACTCTCTTTTGTTATTTGTGGAGCTGGTCCAACAGGTGTTGAAGTTGCTGCCGAGATTTTTGATTTAATTAATGAAGATTTACCAAGACTATATCCAAAAATTCTGAGACAAGAAGTTTCAATCCATATTATTCAATCAAGAAGTCATATCTTAAACACATACGATTTTGCAATTTCTGAATATGCAATGCAAAGATTTAAAAATGATAATATTGATTTATTGGTTAATTCAAGAGTTCAAGAAATTTTACCAGATAAAGTTATTTTTAATCAAAAAAATGAAAATGGTGAAATTGAATCCAAGGAAGTTTCATATGGTTTATGTTTATGGTCAACGGGTATTGGATTAAATAAATTAACAAAGCAATTATCTGATGACTTGAAACCTTTCCAGAAAAATAGAAGAGCAATAGAGACTGATAGTCATTTAAGAGTTATCGGTGCACCTTTAGGTGATATTTATGCTATTGGTGACTGCTCAACTGTTAGAACAGATATTGGTGATCATTTAGAAGATTATGTTAGACAATTTGTCATTAAAAACCAATCTAGTGCTCTGAATTTGAAAAATTTCGGCGATCATCAGATTATAACTGATGATGATATCAAAAATTTTGAAATCTCAACTTCTCAATTGAGATCTTTATCACATGAAATTGAAAAACATAATCCATTAGCTAAAGAAGCTTTATTATTAACTGAAGAGTTAGTTCCAAAATATGACAAATCGAAAACAGGCATTCTAAAATTCAAAGACCTCAAGTTATTATTTAAAGAGGTTGATTCAAAGGTGACTTGTTTACCCGCAACTGCACAAAGAGCACATCAAGAAGGTTCATATTTAGGTAAAAAATTGAAAAAATTAGCAAACATTGGTGAAACTTTAGATGAATATGAAATTTACAAGGGCGACATAGATGATGCCGTTACCAAACCTTTCAGATATAGACATTTAGGTTCTTTAGCCTATCTTGGAAATTCTGCAGTTTTCGATTTACCTGGTCATTCACTCTTTGGTGGTCTTGTTGCAATGTATTTATGGAGATCAATTTATTTTGCTCAAAGTGTTAGTATTAGAACTAGACTTCTCATGTTTTTCGATTGGTTGAAAAGAGGGGTCTTTGGTAGAGATATTATTACTGTATAAAGTTGTGTACAGATATAGAGTTTAGATTTTTAACAAACTAACTACCTATATGACTTATTAAAAAGGAACCGGCTCAGCGCCTGAAAATTTCCACCATGAAATTTGAGGGGGAACCTTCCCAAAGCGGTAAGTAATTCTTGCCCTTTAGTTGTTGCTTATTGTTTTTGTTTTTTGCAACTTTTTGGAAAACACAATTTTGATCTTTTTTGAAATAAAATGGGCCACATCCCCGTGTGTTTTACAGGTTTTATGTTCTTTTATTCCTCTTTTCCTTTTCTTCTTCCTTTATATCCCTATTTTCCCTTCTCTTCCGTTTATTTTATCCCCTTTTTTTCACAGCAGCATTCTTCTGAGTCAGTACTTCTCAATCCTGTAGACATAATTAATAAAACAATATAAAAAAACTAAAAAAAACTTTAATTATAATCGGTTAATCACTGTATAATATAAACCTTTTAAAAACAAAAAAAATTACAACACTTCTCAAGGAAACTTAGAAAACGTACAAAACTCGATTTGAAATGGAGTTTAATGAAAATATTCAAAATATCAAAGTAACTGATGCCTCCTTTGAGGACAACATTTCTCCCCCTAAATCAAAGGGTTTCAGGTTTATTACTTCCAAATGGTTAAGTGGCAAAGAAGATACAAAGACACCATATGAATCAAAAGAAGATTTATCAATTGAAAGTAATATCGAAAGCTATCCATCTAAAGACAAAATAACAAAAGAAAAGTTGGGAAGTTTATCAGTTATACAACTAAACCCTGATACTGATTTCGACATATCAGTAACAAATGTTAGCTCTGATTTGGGATCAAATACTGAAACTAATCCATCCCCGGAAAAAGGTAAGAGAAAAAAGGCATTCAGTACAATTAGATATTATTTAGAAAGAAATAAATCTCATGATTCTATTGATATATCAACTGAGCCTGAATCTAATTCTGACCTGTTAAACCCTAATACTGTTTCAAGCTCATTGAATCCTTTGACTTCTTTTGATAAAGATCTAAGGAACAATAATAGTTTAGATAGTATGAATATTAATCAAAATCTTACTATTAATACACTTGATACAAAACTCGATGGGCCAAAAAAATTGTTTGCTATTTTTGATGATGACAAGAAAAATAGTATTATTAATAAAAGCAAAAGTAATAAGGAAAGTGGTTCAATCTCAGATTCAGAAATTAGTTCTGATGATATTACAATTAGTAAGACGAAAACAGCACAATTAAATAATATTAAGGATAATAGTATAAGTTCAGATATTTTAAAACCAAGAAATATTAATAATCAAGTTAAAATGGTTTCTTTGTTTGTTGGGGATTTAGATCCAAGTGTTACTGAAAATGATTTATATTTATATTTTTCAAAATTTAAGGGCTTAATTTCTGTTAAAATACCAATGGATACTATCAAAAACGTTTCGTTACAATATGGTTACGTTAATTTTGATAATCAAAAAAATGCAGATTTAGCAACTGAAGGTTTGAATTATTCCGAATTAATGGGTTCAGAAATTAGAATAATGCCATCCCTTAGAGATAAAACTCAAAGAGAAAATTTAGGTGCTAATTTATTTTTTTCAAACTTAAGTCCATCATTAACTTCAAGAATTATGTATGATCGATTTAAAGTCTTTGGAAAAATTTTAAGTTGTAAATTTAATGAAGAAAAGTGCTTTTGTTTTATCAATTTTGCAGAAAA
The DNA here is from genome assembly GCA_030558305.1 of Pichia phayaonensis. Taxonomy (NCBI): domain Eukaryota; kingdom Fungi; phylum Ascomycota; class Pichiomycetes; order Pichiales; family Pichiaceae; genus Pichia; species Pichia phayaonensis. Next base: position 27,970 of record JAJMSE010000088.1, read on the forward strand.
ATCTGATGCGTATAAAATTTGTGAAAGATTCAATCAAACTGAAATGGATGGAAAAACAATCAATGTCTCGGTTCATATATCCAAGAAGGATAGAGAAAGTTTTCAAAACAATAAAAAATTGCATCAAACCATTAATGAGAAGCTTTCACCCACTTCAGTTGTCAACTCTCCTGTTTTAAAAAATAATTGGACATCATCATTAAATTCTGCTGAAAAACATGTCAGTACTAAGCATTCTATCTTTATGAAAAATCTCCCAATGGATTTAAATGATAATGTTATTAGAAATTTGGTTGAACCATATGGTACAGTTAAAAATGTCTTAACGAGAAAAGTTCCTTCTAAGAATGGTTTGTGGGCATTAGTCACAATGACAAATCAAGCTGCTGTTGATAGGACCATTCAGAATTTAAATTCTGTTGAAATTGAGGGCAAACAATTATTTGTTACAAAAGCAATTCCAAGAGAAGAAAAGGATTATGCAAAAAGGGAAAGTAATCCTCCACAGAAGAGAGTAAAGTTATTAATCAGTGAAATTAATCTAGAAAAGGATAAAAACTTTTTAAAAGAGTGGTGTTCAGATTGTGAGGCTATTAAATCTGCTGAATTTTTCTCAAACTCACCAAAAGGTGAAACTCCGGTTAATAAAAAATCAAGTGGGTATGGATATATTGAATTGAATGATGATAATGATGCAGATTCTGTAATTGAAAAATTGAAGCAAATCAACATAGTGTGTTACAAAATTAAAATTGAAGTTTCAGATGATGACAAAGCAAATGAATCATACCGTTATCCATATGTTATGAATCGTCCAATTATTGATAATACTTCAACATTCAAATTTAAACCGAATGCTGTTTCATTTTCCTATGTTGATCCTTCAAAACTGTTTCAAATTGCAAATTTCCAAAATGATGTTAATAGTGACAAGATGACCTATTTCCAAAAGCTTGAAAATCATAATAAGACAAAGTTAAAGGAAAGAAATAAGTTGGATGAAAAGTCTTTAGAATTATTAAGTATGAAACAAAATGAAATGTACCATGTGATGTGGGAGATTTGCGCTAGATTATTATTACCCAATCCTACTTGGAATAATAACTTAGTCAAATATCCAATCATAAGTGAACCGTTAAGTAGATCAAGAATTTCTTCACTTACGGATCACCTAGTTAAATTTTTCTGGAATAATAATTTTGATCAATTTTATAATTTTATTAAAGAAAACCAATTTGATGAACAAGATAGAATTATTTATACAGCTAACTCAGTTCTTGCTAACCAAATTTTACAAAGCGCAAATTATCTTGGTATCATTCCAAAATAAAATCTTTAACTTATATAATTTTTTGAAAATACTCACAAGAAAAAAAAGCTATCTATTGGCATAAATATATCAAAAAAATGTGTATTTTTTTTTAAATTAAAAAAAACTTATCATAAGTATTATAATAATATATAGAGTGGTACGTGATAAATAAGAAAAAGTATTTATTTAAACGAAGTGAGAATAAGTGATACAAAGAAGAGAAAAAAAAGGCTAATAGTAAATTAAAACGTTAACTGAAAAGAAAATGGCATTAAATAAAAACTGAAATGGCTTAACATTGATGAGATTTTTCAAACTAATTCAACATAATTAGCTGGAAATATACCTTCAACATTATTTATTCTACCAGTCCACCAATCGTCAGTTGAATCTGATTTTTGAATGATTGTAATGACATCCCCTTTTCTGAAAGGTAAATCACCATCTTGCTGTCCAGCGAAGGAATATAACGCAACAGCTTTATTTCTGGAGCTTGCTGAATTTCTGGAAAATGAAGGTTTTTCTTCAGTTGGTCTATAAGCTCTTTCATTATTATCATACCTAGAGTTTCTATGACTGTCACCTCTGTCACTTCTGTCAATTCCTTTTCTTGAACTTCCTGATTGCGAACCATTATTTCTATCATATATATCATCTTCCCATGATGTTGAGGTATTTCTATGGTGTTGTCTATCTCTTCTATAATAAGCACGAGCAGAATCATCGCTATAATCATCATCGTCATCATAATTATTTCTTCTGGAACTAGTGTTTCTATTTCTTCTGGAGTTTGCAACTGATTCATCATCTGAGCTAAAGGTTGATGGAATATCATCATAAAAATCATTATCATCATAATCATCTGGATTGACACGACTGAAAGCACGTGAATCCAATATTCTCATTAATGGTTCACAGCCAGGTGGTGGTGCAACTCTACCACTTAAAATATATCTTGCCTTGCACATGTCACCATAAAATTTACGGTTTGCTTCTCTTCTTTCAACAATTGCTGAACCTTCAAGTGAAACACCTGCAAATAAACCCTTTGTTTTGGAATATGCAAAAATTGCAGCAACATTTTTAGTTGATGCATTACCAGCAACTTCAGCATTTCTACCTAATGGACCAGCAGCAACTGAAACATTACCACCTAAAGTAACTGAACCATATTGAGCAAATGATTCAACGGCTGCGTCAGTATTTAGAATAAACACAAAATCAGTTAGTTCAGCACCAACTTGACCGCCAACACCTGCACCTGCGGTGACAATTGCAGATGGAGCCGACCATGTACCATCTGGTAATCTTGCAACGACAACACCAGAACCTGCACGTCCAGAAAATAAGAAACCTGCTTTAAGGACAGTTATAATTGCTAAACCTTTTGCATTTAACAAAACATCGTGTGGAATAATTTCATCTGCACCTAAAACTTGATTTGGTTTGATAAATGATGATAAAACTTTAGCTGCTTTAACACATTCACTTTTCAAAGATCTTGGAATTGGATTGTTAATACCCATTGTATATAACTATTTTTACTTTCAAAAAAACAATTCTACTTTTTTAAACCACAATTAGTAGTTCCGTTATTGTAAATATCAACTTAGTGATGTATGATTAAGCAAACCTTTAACAAAGGCGAACAGCTCATTGTACATTGTAAGCATAAATCATTTCTAACGATCGGCGCATGCAAAGGAAAAAAATTGAAAGACACCGGTGCACCAGCAAGAGGCATGGTATTTCTACTGTAGGGATGTATAGGTTTTCATTGATTTACTTGCTGTATCTGGAGATAACCAAAGGAAACAATCACTATGGCTGACGTCAGTGTATTGAAGACATTGCATGCTCGTATATATAAAGAAGTGCAAGAAATAAAAATTGATAAAAAGGATTTTGAAGATGATACAATTTTAACAAATTACAATAAATTACTTCGATTTTCACAAGATATTGATCGTATACGTAGGCAAACACATAAGAATAATGATCTCAACCTTTTTAATAAAGAATTACATAATACTGATCGAACAATTGAAGATTTATTGATTGCTGTTGAAATTCAAATCGAAAAGTTACATCAAGAAAAATTACGTATTGATAGAGAAAAAGCTACAAATGAAGAAGCAACTAATAATTCAAGAATAAATGGTTCAGAAATTGAAAATATTGATAATAGCAATAATACCAATTATGGTGGTTTCCAAAAAGAATCAATTGAAACTCTTAAATCTAGATTACTTAGTACAAAACACACAGAACTTGATCAAATTCAGTCAACTGAATTGCAGAATAACTATCATGAATCAATTCAACAAGAGTTGATCGATTCATTACCATCAATGGTATCATCTATAAAGGAACAAGCACTACAATTCCAACAACTGATTAAACAAGATGCCGTTATATTAAAAGAAGCAACACAGAATTTTGAGACATCAACAGGAAAGTTTGATAATGTGAATAAGTTATTATCCAAATATCATAAAGAAGGTAGATTAGGATTTTGGTTTTATATAAGAATTATAAGTATGGTTATTGTATCGTTCTTATTTTTATTGATTATTATCAGATTGATACCTGCAAGACATTGATTAGAGGTTTAGTGGTTTAACTAGTAAAGGCTCCAAAGTTTTACCTTTTTCATATGAATTTTCAACAATCAGTTTATCAATTAATAACCAATCATTTAATTCCCAATGTTCACCCAGAATTAATTCAGGAACATTTTCTTTTAATACTGGTATTATTTGATTATATAAATCAACCATGAATTCATCATTTGAGGAAGTCTCTGGTTTTAAGTTCTCATTTCTTGAATTAAATAATTCTAAAAACCATTTAATATCAAATTTTGTATAATCATGTATATTTCCAAAATTCCAATAATTAATTGTTTTCAACAACCACAACCTTAAAATTAATTCCATTTCCATCTTACTTAATTCACTAATTTCTTTGTCCCATTGTAAAATTTCTATAAAAACACCAAACTCTTCATTATCTTTTTTGAAAATATCTTTAATAGTTATAAAATATTTCCTATATTCCTTTAAATATTGTTTCTCTCTATTTTTAATTTCATTTTTAACTAAGTTATAAATTTTTAATTGTCCTTGGCGAAATAGTTTTGCATTGGCATAATTATATGAAGATATTAATACCTCATTAAATGTCGGAATCTTATCTAGTTTATTCACATATTTAACTTCTAAACTTTGTTTCAATTGATTTAATCCATTCATTACATTTTTTAAAGTTAATCCTTTATCATTTGAATTCTTGTTGATAAAACTAAATAATTCAAGTAGCCCGTCAGCAATCGGATGAAATTTGTTTAACATGAAAACGGTCGTATCTGAAGATGCAATACTGTTCAAAGATTCTTTATTAGAACTTTCATCATGGACATTGTAAGTATAATCATGAACTGTTGGTAAGCCGACATTCCATTGCTTTTTCAAATTTTCTTTTAGTTCATTACCTAATGATAATGATAATTGTAGAGATTCAAATTCGTTATCTTCTAATACAAAACCATAACCCATAAGTAGTTCTGCATTACTCTTTGGACCGTAATTGTTGAAAATTTCGATTTTATTATCATCCTTATCGTTATCATGTGTATCCAAATTCGAAAATTTAAAATTACCATTTGAAGAACTTGACCATTCAACTTTACTATTTGGTTTATGATTTAATAAATCGATTATCGGTAAAAGCATAACCAAATGTGGATCTGCGGCTGGGTTTATAATTCTATAAGGAAATGCACGTGAGGTAATTATTAGATGTGACCATAAATAATCATCGAAAGAAATTTTCAAATTTGATGATAAATTTAAAGATTCAATTAACTTAAGATCCTTCTTTAAAGCTTCTAGTTTTTCAATAATATATGATTTTTGTAATGAAGTATTGTCAAAAACGTATAATGAGTTTTCATGCATTGACAGTGGGCTATTTATATCTTTCAAACTTGGTAATAAATCAATATACGGTTTAAATTTGTCATTTGGTAAATGATTTAACTTAATACATGCTAAATAAAACTTGAAAACTATATTTTCATCAATGGTAATCTCTGATTCTTTAATACCAAGTGCTTTAAATGCATCTTCTGGTTTAATAATGAATGAATTTGGCAGTTCAATTGATATTGGATCAGAACTGATGTTTTGATTATTGTCTATAAATGCAGAAATTCCTGCAAATTCTGTCTTTTCAAACTTCAAATGTGGACATATTATAGCACCTTCTTTAACGGCTGCATCTATCAACAACTGCAATGACATTTAGGTCCTCTTAGAGGGTCTTTGTGGAAAACCCGAAGTGAAACACATTTCAACATGAAAAATACGTTTTTATTCTTACTTTACTCTTTTGTGTTAGAACATTATCGAGATGCGCAAATGTGAAAAATTTCTTGAAGTTGCTGGTCACTATAGACATTACTATATTGGGAAAAGACTAATTATGAAACATGCAAGCAATCGAAGAGTACAATGGTATGACGATCATAGATGATTGATTATGGAAATAGGTAAACAGACTGTCCCATTCGGGAAAGGTCATACATTTAATCATAAGATTATATGTATACAATAACTTACGAATTGGAAGTAATAATGGAAAACGTTTATGCAGTATACAGACACATGCATAACTTGGTTATAAAATAACGCATTGTTATTAGATTCCGGTTGAACCGAAATGAGGAGATTTAATGATGTAGAATCAATATTTAAAGGAATGAATATCCACTTATTAATTACTTAATTGTATAGAAAATTTATATAGTTCCTTTAATCAGTTCGTTACAATCCAATTTCAAGGTTAACTACTAAT